>JANBSU010000001.1:361607-418646 GCA_027578835.1 Coemansia sp. RSA 2050 | reverse complement strand
AAGTACTTGGTGGAACGTTCGTTTTGCTCGACCCGTCGAGCCCTTGCTTGTAGGCGCCGTCCCTCTAGGCGCCTAGCGTTTGCGCTTGAAGACATTTCTAGAAAAGAACACCTTTTTCAAGACGAACCTCAAAGCTTTTATTTCAATAGGACGATTTCCATTCGTGCTTGATTGTCTGTTGGTTGTAGTTGCAGCTCGTAAAAAATGCATTGAAGTGAATGCATCCTACTCAAGGATCGTATTCAAGCGAGTACGCGCAATGCTAGAGTGTCAGTTTTTGAATACGCAGCCAGATCCATATCTAGAATGCACAAATAAATATTGGTTACAAATTCTTTTTTTTTGATAAACATAAATGAGAAAAAAAAGAGCGGGCTATATTTACATCCAGATGTCAGTACCCTGCTGCTGTTGCTGTTGCTGCGACTGATGTTGTGGTTGGTACTGGTGAGCCGGAGGATAGAGAGGCTGGGATTGCAAATGGGCTTGATGGTGGTGGTGTTGGATTTGCGGCTGCGGCTGAGTCGGTATCGCAGGCGGCTGCGGGGACACGGGTGGCGGGTTAGTTCGGCGACGACGCTGGATGTTGACAATGCCATCGGGAAAGTCGCGTAAAAACTGGGGATGCGAAAACATCCACCAAAGCTTGCCATCGGGATCAGGTATCTTGCGCCTCTGATCCGTTAGACGCGTAAATCGGTAGTCATTGAGGTTTTTCTCAATCGAGTGGTAGTTTTGCGCACGCAGTCCAGCTGCTTGAAGAGAAGACAATAGATTGTCGGCCGATGAGAATTTAAATGCCTTGCCGTCTTCACACCATCGTATCCAAGACTCATTCTCAGCGTCGTCGATAATTCTACAATAATAAGGAAACGCCAATGTTTAGTACAACGGATACATGAATGGTAAAGAAAATGGCACCAAAAAGGAAGTGTATGAAAAATTAGTGTATGACAGAGACAAGGCAAAAATCAAAAAAACAATGCGCACAGACATGTCAACCAGGGGTATAAATATATGCTTACCTGTGGAGTAGAATGGGAAACAGAGGCGTATCGCTTGTGCGCTGTCGTTGCGCCGCTGTGAAAGAGCGGTTGCGAATATTGGCATTGCCCAGAACATAGGGTAGGGAGTTGCCCAAGTGGTAGGGCGTGGTCTGCACGCTGTCAGTGCTCTGCGAGCGGCGCCGGGCAATTTGCACGTCATCAACCGTGGCTGGGAAGCTGCGAGTCCCCCGGGGCATAGTATGCGACGGGGGAAGGCTGTCCGGAGTCAAAGTTGTGCCTACAGCGGACTGAGGCGACTCTATGCTGGTGGCACTGTTAGGCAGAGGATACCTGTTGTGCAGCGAGGCGTGGTAGTGTTGCTGACTGTGGTACTGCTGTTGCTGTTGCTGTGAGTAGTGCTGCTGGCCAGGCGTCGGGTAGGGAGCCGAAGCATAGGTGCTAGCACTGTTGCCGCTAGCGCTGAGATTTAGTGCGGGCGGCACAACATGCGATGCCGTCGAGTTGCTCGTCGACGTGCTAGAGCTATAGGTATCGGCAGCCGAGGCAAAGTGGGGATTGTGAGGAGTAGCAGGACCATAGCTTGGGGGCAGCGGATACCGGGCAGCATCGACGCTGCGTATATAGTGCTTGTGCTCGGGACTAGCCAGCTCCATCAAGCCAGCCATGCCAGTGAGCTCGTCATCGCGGTACTTGGCACTGTCACCGGGCGATGTCGCCGTGCGAATGGGAGGCAGCGACGATACGGGTATGCTGTGATGGGGCGGGGTGGTAGAGGCCGAGTTGTGGTATGGCTCGACCGAGTAGTCGTGCAGCAGGTGTTCATCATCTTCGGGCGAGAGCGGGTTGCTGCAATGCATGGGGATTTGAGCAGCAGCAGCAGCAGCAGCAGCAGCAGCAGCTGGAGATGAGCTGCCTCGGTCGCAGTCCATATTCGAAGGCGACGTAGGCGATGTCAAAAAGTGGATAGTGCTGCGATAGTCTGTAGCGCCAGCATGTGCGGTAGAAGTAGAGTTTGGCGGGGCTGGCGGGCTATTGGTGTTGCGCGAGACCGCCACTGCGGCGTGGCCAGCGGAGCGATCGTAGCTTCTGCTCTACAACAATAAAACAAAGAAAAGAACATACGGGCATATGGAGCGGCGTCGCGGTCAGCAATATTGTTTATAACAGCAAGTGGGATGTGGATTGAAGGGGCTAAGCATGCATTACGAAATCTCGAGCACAAGAGGCGCCTTTTCTCCCCTTGTTCTGCCGCAGAGGGGAGCAGCCAGGAGAGGGAGGGAATATAATAGGTGTCTCCTGCCCCCAATTGTTCCAAAGAGGCGATATGCTTTTTTTTCCCCCTGCTTTGTTCATTCGGACGAGGCAGCCTCCTCCTTTGCTCTGGCTGCTCTTTGCTTACCACCGCACACGCCTCGTTGCGCCAAGGCTGGCGGTGGTCAATGGAAGCGAGGCGGGAAGAAAAGGCCATGTATAGTGGGGCCAAGGAGGTTTAGCCCGAGATAAAGGGGGGCATGTAATCGACTAGCAAGACCCAGATAGCAGTGTCCGAGAAGCGCAGAGCTGCATGCAGCAGACACACGCTAGAGGCTGGCATTGTTCCTTTTTGAGCCCACTCATGGCCCAGTTATAGAGTGGAAAAGACGGTGGAAGGAAGGGGACATGCATACGAAGAAAATCCTTTCCGCATTGCCCACGCCTTCCAGCTCACAGATAGGTTTGGTGTGGCACCATGGCATTCGCCCCAGCTCGGGCCCGAGCAAGCAACCGGAAGGCTGCTCCGACATCGAGAGTCACAAGTGTCGCACACACAAGCAGTGATGGTACAGACAGCACTTGGGCGCTTGCATCGGCACTGATGCCAGTCGATAGAAAAGAAGCGAGGGTGTGGGAACCTGGAAACATGTGCGTGCATGGACCTGGAAGCGAGAGGGGAAAGAGGGATTCCTGAGCTAGTGGAAAAAAGCTTACCATTAATGCGTGCGATTATGATTCCGAGTTGCGTCAGCAAAAGGCGTGAAGAAGAAGAAAAAGGTTACCAGAGGAAGGGCCAGGTTGGTCCTGCAGAAGGGAGGGATGTAGTTCGTGGAGTATACGCTTTGCGGGGGGGGTATGGAGCAGAAGCAGAAGGGTCGGTCGTAGTCAAGTCAGTAGAGGGCCAGGGTGTGTGTTGAGCCAGCAAACAATGGAGTATGAGGAGAGAAGAAGAAATGGCTGCTACTGCTGCTATGCGAGATGGTCAAATAAAGAAAAACAAACAGGGCCTAGCGATAGTGAGAGAGAGCAGTAGCAATGTTCGACTAGAGGAAAGCGATAGAAAGATAAATAAATAAATAAATAAGGGTCCTTTGGTAAAGCAAGAAGCAACAGCCAGGATAAATACGGGCAGAGAAGAGGGATGAGCGGGTGGGCGCGCGTAGACACTCCGAACAATGCTTGTAGCCCCAAGCAAGTCAGAAGAAAGAAGTCAGCACCAAAAAAAGCCTGCTGGGGCGGTGGGGCAATCAGTTGGCCGCGAAGGAGGGAATTCGTCCGCCTGTAGCCTCAGCTGGCAGCCTAATAAAAGAGGAACCGCTTTTTTGTGGAAAGGAGGGAGAGTCGCACAAAGGCCAAGGCGATAAGAGGATGGTTGCGCACGAGCCCAGGGCTGTGGACCGAAGCTTTCCTTTCGCAAGTTGGGGGTTAAGAAACAACAACACAATGGAGCCTCTTCGCAAGCGTGAGCGTCTTTGAAGAAAGAAAAAGAAAGAGAATTGTGGAAACCAGAAGCACCAACTTTCCCGAACTACCGGTGAGGCAATGTCGTTTGGTGCAAGAGCCGAGTGGTGATGTCTACAGCCAACAAAGGCGTGTGGAATAGCTGAGCTTTTTTTGGAGCCAAGGCAAAGAAGAAGGGAAAGCGGAATAGCAAGACGAAGGGAGGCGAAAAAAGACACGGCTATAGATGAAAAAGAGGAGCTCTGGCTTCTGGCTATTTTTTTTCTTGTGTGTGCAAGAAGCAGGCAGGTGACCGCGAGAGCGTGCATTGGGTGCAGACAGAAGGCGCGGGATATGGATTTGGGACATAGGATGAACAGCGAAGCCGTCCAGAACCTTGAATTGCGCCTTGTTGCCTGCTCGCCCGCCTTTTCTTTTTTTTGGCTCTCTCCCCGTGCCCGCTTCATAGACACGCCGTGCGCTCGGCATGGCGGCGACAATGTCATCCGCCCCCCCCAAGTGCGGCTGCCCGCAAGCACCTGACTCGCACACGCATTGTCGCTCGCTCGCCGCAGCTCCCCCCATTCTCCCACTGTTATCGCCGATGGCTGCGCACGCACTCAGCCGCTGCTGCCACAGCCACCAATAGGCAGTAGCAAGGCACACACGCCCCTGGTGGCGATCGGTGGCGGCAACAGCCAAGTGGGATATTAAATGTTGCTCCGCCTACGCAGTTAATAAGCTGCCAAGTCTTGCAGCTCTCGCATAAATGAGCTCTGCGCTGTCCCTGTCGGTTATTTGGGATGCCTGTAGCTATATTCAGCAAGGGGCAAGCGCCTCCCGAGACGTCCAGTGTAGACTTTTCCGTGCTACTACGGCTCGCTTTGTCCATTGCCTGGCCATTTGTGAATACCCCATGCTACCACGAATTCCCCACACCAGGTGCTTCTACCTACACACTACATGGCTTCTGCAGGCATATGCATACACACAACCCCCCCCCCAAGCAGAAAAAGACGTTTGCTAGAAGCAGAATGTGTTAAAAAATGGTCAAGAGAAAAAGAACAATGCCATTTGGCTGCAATGTCTAGTCCTTGCGGCTCTTGAGCTGCCCAAACAGATCGCGCTGCAAGCGCTCTCGGTTCTTGGATTCACTCAGATCCGATGCCGAGCGCAGCCCGTTGACAATGTCGCGCGTCTTCCCAAAGTACACCTCTTGCAGCGCATTGCGCATCTTAAACTCCATGTCCTCGACCATACGCCCCATGTTGACGATATGCGCATTAGCGTCCTCGCTCGGCAAGTCGCGCTCGTCCTGGCGCGTCAGAGACCCAGACAAGTTGATCTCGTTCTGCCTGTCGCCCTTTGCCCCGCTAGCCACCGTGTACAGCATCACAGTGCTGGTCAGCTTGTACCGCGCTTGCCGGCCCTTTTCGACCACCTCAATGACGTGGATAGAGTCCCACGAGCCCTTGGACCGCACCGTGCCGTCATTGACCTTTTTGATCAACACCACGCCGGCAAACGAGTCATCCATATCCCACAGGTATACTGACGATACTCCGCCCTCGTAGTACAGCTCCTTGTATGTGTCGAACGCCTCGTTTGCTGCCATCTCGAGCTTGCGTAGTCGGTCCGATGGCACGTTGCCGTCAGCCAAGGGCGGGTCGTACTCGTTGGACCACGGCGACCGGTAGGAGTCGCCATCTCGGTTGTAGTCGCACACTAGGTACTCTTTCCCGGCTTGCGCGTCCTGTCGAATCTTTAGCGGCTGGTCTATGGCCGACAGCAGGTCCTCGGTGAGCTCTGGAAGCACTTCAAGGAGGGTGATTAGATTCTCCTCGACGTTCTGCGGCGGCAGTCGGCGCATGAGGTCCAGGGCGCAATCCATCTGCTGGTCATTCTCATCGTAGTCCGTCATCTCTTTACAGGAAAATTAAATCGATTCGAATTGCAAAAAAAGGAGGCACCAAAAAACCAAACAGTATCCAGGATGGGGGAGAGGGAGATGAGGCAGAAGCCTGCTTTCGTCACACGCTGGGGAGCCCGCTTAGTCTTCGGATAATCCGGACCACAAGTGCCAGCATAAAAAGGCGCGCTTGTATCGCAATCTTTTTTCCCGCTTTCATCTTTTTTGTTTCTCTACCGCCTCGCCCGCCTTCTATTTTCCTCTTGCTGTTGCCATCTCACATGGACAAGTCAAAGCCATCCAGGCCATCCGGTGGCGGTGGTGGCACTGTGCTGAACCCTAGAACTACTCACCGCGAATTCATGGGATTTCCAGGCTCAGTCGCAGTAATGACGATAACAACCATCGTCCTTTACGTCTGGTACTTTTCATGCAGCGAGGCCACCGGCTGCCAGCTGCCAGTCACCCAGAGCCAATGGCTAGATATAGCCGCACACGCCGCCGACTACCGCTCATATGTGAGCCTCAAAGCCCTGGCATTTTACGTGCTGTGGTGGTCGTGGCTGGTCATGCTCTACTTTGTCATCCCGGGGCGCACTATGCAAGGCGTGGCTCTCCGCAATGGCCAGCGCTTGGACTACCCCATCAACGGTCTTTCCAGCTTCCTGGTAACCTTGTGTGCCGCTGCCTTGGTTTACAGTAAATTCGACATTGTGCCGTTCCTTTGGATCGCAGACCACTTTTTCCAACTCGCTGCTGCGAGCTATATGTTTTCGACTGCGCAAGCAATGTTTGTCTACCTACGCTCGTTCCGTCGTCCATCTCATGGCGCGCAGCCAGTGATGCTGGCGCTGGCTGGAAATTCGGGCAATCCCGTGTACGACTTTTTCATAGGCCGTGAGCTGAACCCTCGCATTGGCGCGCTGGATCTCAAGTACTTTAACGAGCTGAGACCCGGGATCATGGGCTGGGTGGTGCTTAACGTGTCGTTTGCAATCAAGCAGCATCATACGCTGGGCTATGTTTCCAACTCGATGTGGCTGGCAATTGTGCCCCAGATCGGCTACTGCATCGATACGCTGCTGTTCGAGTCCAAGGTCCTGACTACCATGGACATCACGACTGATGGCTTTGGATGGATGCTGTCGTTTGGCGACCTCACCTGGGTGCCCATCATGTATTCGCTCCAGGCGCGGTACCTCGCTTTCCACCCCGTTCACCACTCCGCGGTGGCTACCGTATTGATCGCTGTGATGGGTCTGGCTTCTTTCCTGGTGTTCCGTCTCAGCAATAGTGAGAAGAACGCTTTTCGCACCAACCCCAATGACCCGTCCTTGTCGCACTTGCGGTTTATCAAGACCGAGTCCGGCAGCAAGCTGCTGGTCAGCGGGTGGTGGGGATTGGCGCGCCATATCAACTATACGGGCGACTGGATGTACGGCCTGGCGCAGTGCCTGGCTACGGGCTTTGGCACACCAATGACGTACTTTTTCTCGGCGTACTTTTTGGTGCTGCTCTTGCACCGCAACTACCGCGACGAGTGCAAGTGCCGCGAAAAGTACAAGAAGGACTGGGACAGATATTGCGAGATCGTTCCCTACATGTTCATTCCCTACGTTATTTAGACCATTTAGTTGTTCGTATAGAAGCCAGCAAGATAAAAAAAAGAAGTAATAGCTATTGACTCTTAGATTAGAGCGGATGTCAGCATAGCTAGCACTGCGCTGACTGAGAGCGCTGCCATGCTGGGAGCGCCACCCAGGGTCTTTGCCGCCGCTGACGAAGAGGACGATGAGTCTCCCTTGTCCGACGAGCCTCCCTTTGACGGCTGGGAGTCGTCCTTCTGGTCAGAGCAGCTGGAGTCGTCAGTGGACTTTACGGACACGATCTTGGCAAAGCCGCCAAAGTCGCATGCTCCATCGACGTTTCTCTGGTCGTTGTACCACTCGGTCATGACCCAGGACACGCGCTGGAGGGGATCGCAGAACGAGTACTTTCCGTACTTGCCCGTAGTAGCATTGCCGGACACTGCGCCGCAGTCAACGGTACCGCAGACAGTGCCAAAGATGCTCGACACGCTCTGGCCAAACTTTTCCAGATCGCCAGCCGATGTCGGGATGGATGACTGTTTGCTGACGCAAGTCAGAGTGCTCATCATGCACGAGCAGGTAGCATTAGAGGGCGATGGAGGTAGCGACGAGCTGGCGATCCAGTTGTTGGAGGCAGAAACAGACGGGCATGACTGCTGCTTTCCGCTGGGAGTATAGCTGGACATTGATACGCCCGAGGGGTTGACGGCGGCCAAGGCCTTTTTAAAGTATTCGTAGTCGGCGGTCTTGGTTCCGGTCGACCCGCTGACCTTCACCAACCCGTATTCATTAGGCTCCTCGACATACTCGTAAACAAAGCCGCCCGAGAAGGAGCTGGTCATGTTGGACCCATAGATGGCGGCGATCTCGGGGAAAGTGCGCGGCTTGATGGCATTGCAGCCATACTCGGTCAGCAGGACGGGTACGTCCCAGTTGGTAAAGTTCTTCACAACGTTGGCGTAGCCCGACGACTCAAAGGTGGCAGAGGGGCCGCACCACTCGTAGAGGTTGATGCCGTAAAAGTCCGCGCGGTCCGAGATGGAGCCGCAGTCAAAGTACGTCTGCAATTGCCAGCGGATATCGGCGTCGTCGTTGGTTGCATAGCCGACAGGGATAGTCAGGTGCTTGGACTTGATATAGGATTTGACATCGCGCAGAGCAGCCTTGACATAGGCCGAGGCGCCCGTGTTATTGTACGCGTTAGTGACCTCGTTTCCGGCCAAAAAGGCAAAGATATTGTCGTACTTGGAAAAGGCGTCGACCTTGCGCTGGTAGTAGCCCAGCAGGTCAACGTCGTAGGAGGGCGTGTCGCGGTTGATGGTCTCTGTCGGAGTGCTGAGGTCGAGCATAACGTAGATGCCGGCGTCGGATAGCATGCTCATGCATTTGTCATGGTTGCCAAACGGCTCTGTTTGGTAGACGCGGATGGCGTTGACGCCCAGGTCCTTGAGGAACGGAAGGTCGCGCGTGCAGCCCGCAATATCGGCCAGTGGGTCGCGGACCGTGCTGGTGGAGGTGATGTCTGGCTGGTAGTCAATGCCCTTGACAAAGAACTGAGCGCCGGTCTTGCTGTTGAACCATTTGGAGCCCTTGATGACAAGCGGGTCGATAGAGGCAGCCTGAGAAGCCAGGCCGAGGATGGCGGCTGAGACGAGACTGGCACGCATTATTGTAATTAAACGCTGGATGGAGATGTTGTCGCGCTGCGACGACTAGGGAGATGGGTGGGAGGATGTAGGAGTGAGTGTATGAGAATATAGATGGGAGCGAGGGGGCTAAAGATGGAAAAGTTCGAAAAGAAGGAGGATGCATGCAAAAGCACAAAACAGGCGAGAGGGCTTTGTTTCCGCGTAGCTGATTGGCTGTTGGCAGGCGCTCCTTCTCTAGCAGCATCCCATGCCCCTGGGCAATTTTACCTTGCCCAGAGGAAGGTGAGCGGCCTTGGCGGACTTTTCATGTCGCGATCTGCCTCGTCTGTCCATTCAGCTCCATTTCATGTGGCGGACATGATCTGTTCTTGCTGGCATTCCGGGCTCATTGCTTGGCAGCGTGCCAAAAAGCTGGAAATGCGTAGCAGTAGGGCCTGCCGTTGTTGTTGTTGCTGCAAACGTTGCTGTGGCGGTGGCGCCCACATCCAAGCACCCCCCTTTTGCCTTCCCTCCCTTGGTCTGTTCGGGCGGGCTATGTTGTGCTTAAAACGTTCCCAAAGCGCAGTAGCATTGCTACGAAGCCTCTACATGTGCTATCATTCTAGCGGTGCTCTCGTCACTGCCAAGTGCTGGCTCTTCGTTGCACCAAAAAAGCCCGCACATATCACTTTTGGGGAGGTGCAGGGCGATCGACAAGGCGCAGGACAAGGAGGGCCACATGGCCGAGAGGGGAGGGCAAGGCCCAATAACCAGAAGCGCCCACACTAGAGCTGGCAAGGCTGTTGTGATGTTGAGGATTTTGCTGCCGAGATGAGCTGAGCTAAAGTTAGAGCTCTGCAGATCTTGGGGAATGAGCTCAAGGAGCCAGCAAGCATTGTCCCCGTGTCAGCAGCAGCAGCAGCAGCAGCAAAGAATGGGCGAAGACAGGGCCAGTCCGCACATGCCGCTAGTCGCATGACGAGAGGGGACCATCAAAGTTGCAGAAAGAAAAAAAAAAGGCACTGAGAATTTTTTTGACCTTTCTTTCCTTTGCTCCTGTCTCTGTTTCTCTAGACACCCATCCTCCCTACGCTCTCCCCTTTACACTCCCCACTTTCTCTTTGTACACCACTGGTTGCCGGTAGCTGTGCGAAGGCGGCTGGTGTATCCCACTTTCTCTATTTCTCGCCCAACCCGCACGAATCTCTTTTTCATCCCTGTACTCGCAAGCTCTGCGCTAGACGCGCTGCTCGGGTATACACGACTCATCCAAGTCAGTCTCGCCAGGCGTGCATCCTACTCTCTTGGCGCACTATTGACTAACGTAAGTACCGGCTTGTTTGCCGTCCTGCTTATAGTCCTTTTGTCTAGCGCTAACAATAGGCAGGAGCGTGTTGTGGTCTTCTGGGCTGGCTACTGCCGCCACTACTACGCTGATTTCAATTAAGATGGCTCCAGGTTCTCTTTGCTCGAGGAGTAATTGCACACGCCTTAGCAACAACAGGCGCACTGGTGGGCTGGACAACCTGTTAGCGCTGACCTTGGCCTCTCGGACAGGCGCGTGTGCAGCATCTGGCATTTGATATCTGTCCTACGCAAGGTATTTTTCCTGCTCCCCCAGCGATTGGACATGGCTTCTGGAAGGGCAAATTGTTGTGCTTCCCAAACTGGGCGCTCCTCCTTCGCCCATCCCCCATCTCCGCCTGCCCGCTTGGGCTGCTTTTGTTGTACGCCCACCATCTTGGCTGTTGTTTTTATTTTTGTGCTCGCCACAATAACCCGCGCAAACTATATCCAGATACTACCGCCTAGCCAGTCCGCTTTCTTCGTGTCACTTGTGTGCAACTACTGCTCGGACTTTCTTTTACTCGTTAGCTCGCTATAGTCGCTAGCTTCCTTTTATCGCTTCCCTCTTTTCCGCATTCCTTTTTTTACACTTTGTCTGCTGCTGTGAGCACTCACATATTTTCCATCTTTATTTGGCCTGGGTTGGTTTATATCGCCACACATCAGCGCTCCCTTGGCAAGTGTATGTGTTGAAAAATGCCAGCTCAATCGTGGCTGGATGACCCAGCTGCATATATGATGTCGCTGCCTATTATTCGCGCTATATTGCCTTTGTTGCTGTTATTCCGTCATGCAGCAGCCAAAGCAGAGCTAGCCGAACAAAAAGGCCCGCAATGTGCCCATGCTGCCTGACCCGCAATATATACTTGCTCGGGTCACATGCACGGCGAGCGTGCTACTGCGACTTGGATCTGCTTATGCCCATTTACCACTCACAACGCGTACTCCTCCCCCCCATTCTAGCCCATTCCTCCTTCCCTTCCTCTTTGTTATCTGCTGCTGCTAAAGAAAATTGCTGTATATTTCACTCCTCTCAACAACAAATAGGCAACCTTCTCTCACCCTGCTAGCAAATGGCTGGAAACAACCACAACGGCGGAGGCAGCGGTGGCCGCAGGCAACAGCAAGGACAGTACGACAATGTCCCGCCCACACAGTACCTAGGCGGCAGCCCGCACCAAAACAACGCCGAGAACGACCCCTATGGCGAGGGCGCCTTTGCGGACTACGATCGGCCCGACTCCTTTGACGTGTCGTACTACACTCGCGACGGCGACTATGCCGACAACATCTACATGACATCCTCGGGCCACCACGGCAGTGCTGCTGATGGCCACCACGAAGGCAATGGCGGCGGTCCCAGCCTGCTCAGCCCCGATGGCCCCATGCCCCAGGGCCCCATGATGGCGGATTTGCCCCCGCGCAAGCGCAGGCACGGCAAGCACCGAGACTCTGACATGGAGTCGGTCAGCGATAGCGCGTACTCTGTGCGCTCGTCGCTGGTGCGCACGCCAGCCTCGCACGGATCCAATGACATCGACATCTTTGGCGCGTACCGCACTACTACCGCCAACGGCATGTCGGCCGAGGACGGGCGCTACGCCTCCTATGCGCCGTCAACCGAGTCCCTCATCCACATGATCGAGAACAAGAAGACCTACCGGCCCACCGGCTCGGTGACGTCGTTCTCGCGCAGTGCGTCGTGGGTGTCCAACGGCAACGGCGGGTTCATTGATTTTCAGAACACCGACGCCTTCCAGACCAACGACGCGCCGTACCCGGCTTGGAGCGACCCTAACCAGATCCCACTGTCCAAGGAAGAGATCGAGGACGTGTTCCGCGACCTGACGGCCAAGCTAGGGTTTCAGCAGGACAACATGCGCAACATGTACGACGCCATGATGACCATGCTGGACTCGCGCGCGTCGCGTATGAGCCCCACCATGGCGCTGCTGATGCTGCACGCTGACTACATTGGCGGCGACCACGCCAACTACCGTCGCTGGTACTTTTCGGCGCAGCTGGACCACGACACGCCGCCTATCCGTGAGCACATCGACCCCAAGCAGCAGCACGAGTTGCTGGAGGAGGAGGGCGCTGATGACCCCAAGAAGGACACGCCTACGGCCTTTGTCGAAAAGTGGCGTGCTCAGATGAACTCCATGTCGCAGTACGAGCGCGCGCGCCAGATCGCGCTGTGGATGCTTCTGTGGGGCGAGGCTGGCAACTTGCGCTACACGCCCGAGCTGCTGTGCTTTGTGTTCAAGGTCGCCGAAGACTATGCCAAGTCGCCAGCGGCGCAGCAGCGCGTCGAGCCCGCACCCGAGGGCGAGTACTTGTGCAACATTGTGTGCCCGCTGTACAACTTCTTGCGCGACGAGGGCTACGAGATCGTCAATGGCAAGTTCCTCAAGCGCGAGCGCGACCACGCCAAGACCATTGGCTATGACGACGTCAATGAGCTGTTCTGGACACCCGAGGGTCTGCGCCTCATCAAGTTTGACGACAAGTCGCTGCTGATGGACGTGGCGCCGCATGAGCGCTGGGCGCGGATGAAGGACGTCAACTGGGTAAAGTCCTTCTGCAAGACCTACAAGGAGCGCCGCACGATGTGGCACTTTATGACCAACTTTTCACGCATTTGGGTTATGCACCTCACGGTGTACTGGTACTACATCATCTACGTGGCCAACTTTATCTACGACCCGTTCTTTGAGATGCACGACGTCCAGTCTACTGTTGGAAAGACGAATGGCACCATCCCCGATCTGCCCAACCAGAACGCCAAGCGCTACACGCTGATGGCGGCCGGCAGCGCTCTGGCACCTCTGGTCTGCTTGGTCGGCACGCTGGCCGAGATGACGTTTGTGCCTGCCAACAAGCACACGCAGCGCGCCCTGTGGCTTCGCGTGCTGCTTTTCCTCGTTATTTTGGGCGTGGAAATTGCGCCGTCGTTCTGGGTGTGGCCCATCGGCGACGACCCCAACTTTGACTTGTCCAAGGTGAACTATGATGCTGTGTACCAGTCCAAGGCACCGACCAAGCTGAAGACCCCCGACGCCAGCGCCGTGTCAAAGTGGAAGGCTGCCTACGCTGTGGCCATCGTGCAGTTCATCTACTCGGTTCTGCTAACGATGTTCTTGTCGCTGATGCCCCCGACGCTCATGTTCAAACCGCGCAAGAAGAACCGCAACAGCCGTGGCCTTATCAACCGCACCTTCGCTGGCAACTTCCCGCCGCTCAAGATTGCCGCTCGCTCCATCTCGCTGGGCCTGTGGGGCGCAATCTTCTTGTGCAAGTACATCGAGTCCTACTTCTTTTTGGCTCTGTCGTTCAAGGACCCGTTCCGCTGGCTGTACCAGTTCAAGATGGATCCAGAAATGTGCACGGAAAAGTTCCTCAACTCCAATCTGTGCGCCAACCAGAACTACATCACCTTGGCCTTTATGCTGCTGCTCGACTTGGTGCTTTTCTTCCTTGACACGTACCTGTGGTACGTCATCTGGAATACCGTCTTTTCGGTCGCGCGGTCCTTCTATCTGGGTGTGTCTATCTGGACGCCCTGGCGCAACGTCTTTTCGCGCCTGCCCAAGCGTATCTACGCCAAGATCCTGGCTACAGCCGACATGGAAGTCAAGTACAAGCCCAAGGTTTTGTGCTCGCAGATCTGGAACGCTGTTGTTATCTCCATGTACCGCGAGCACTTGCTCTCGGTTGACCACGTGCAAAAGCTCCTGTATCAGCAGGTAACCAGCGACGAGGACGGCAAGCGCACGCTCAAGCCGCCAACGTTCTTTGTCTCGCAGGACGACTCGGCCTTTGACCAAGAGTTTTATCCGTCTCACTCGGAGGCTGAGCGCCGCATCTCGTTCTTTGCTCAGTCACTGTCGTCTGTGCTGCCCGAGCCCGTGCCCGTCGAGAATATGCCCACCTTTACCGTGTTTACGCCGCACTACTCGGAGAAGATCCTCATGTCTCTGCGCGAGATCATTCGCGAGAGCGACCAGTACACGCGCGTCACTGTTCTCGAATACCTCAAGGCCTTGCACTCGGATGAGTGGGACAACTTTGTCAAGGACACCAAGATCCTGGCTGAGGAAAACTCGTCCAACTTTGGCCAGGCCTCGGCTTACGGCCAGGCCTTTGCTCAGGACGCCGACAAGGCTGAGGCCAAGCTGAAGACTGACGACCTGCCCTTCTACACCATTGGCTTTAAGAGCGCAGCGCCCGAGTTTACCCTGCGCACGCGCATCTGGGCCTCGCTTCGTTCGCAGACACTGTACCGTACGATTTCGGGCTTCATGAACTACGCCAAGGCTGTTAAGCTGCTTTATCGTGTTGAGAACCCCGAGATGGTGCAGCTGTTTGGCGGCAACGGCAGCGAGCGCTTGGAGCAAGAGCTCGAGCGCATGGCTCGCCGCAAGTTCAAGTTTGTTGTTGCCATGCAGCGCTTCCTCAAGTTCAACAAGGACGAGCGCGACGCATCGGACTTTTTGCTGCGCACTTACCCTGACCTGCAGATTTCGTACCTAGAGGAGATGCCTGCCACCGAGGAAGGAGGCCAGCCCCGCATCTACTCGTGCTTGATTGACGGACACTCGGAGGTTGGTGCTGACGGACGCCGCAAGCCCTACTACCGCATCCAGCTGCCGGGCAACCCGATCTTGGGCGATGGCAAGTCTGACAACCAGAACCACTCGATCATCTTTACGCGCGGTGAGTACCTGCAGCTCATTGACGCTAACCAGGACAACTACCTCGAGGAGTGCATCAAGATCCGCAACATCCTTGGCGAGTTTGAGGAGTACAACCCGCCCACCGTTTCGCCCTACTCGCCTGCTGCCGAGCCCCAGCCCACACCCGTGGCTATTGTCGGTGCGCGCGAGTTTATCTTTTCGGAGAACGTTGGCATCCTGGGCGACGTTGCTGCGGGCAAGGAGGCCACCTTTGGCACACTCACGCAGCGCATCATGGCGGAGATTGGCGCGCGCTTGCACTACGGCCACCCCGACTTTGTCAACTTTATCTTTATGACTACGCGTGGCGGTATCTCCAAGGCGCAAAAGGGCCTGCATCTCAATGAGGACATTTACGCTGGCATGAACTCCTTTACGCGCGGTGGCCGCATCAAGCACACCGAGTACTTCCAGTGTGGTAAGGGTCGTGACTTGGGCTTCTGCTCAACGCTCAACTTCATTACCAAGATTGGCACGGGCATGGGCGAGCAAATGCTGTCGCGCGAGTACTACTGGCTCGGCACGCAGCTGCCGCTGGACCGCTTCCTGACATTCTACTACGCGCATCCTGGCTTCCACATCAACAACATCATGATCATGTCGTCGGTACAGCTATTTATGATCTGCATCATGTTTATCGGCGCCATGAACATCACCGTGCCCATCTGCCTTGGCGACGTCGACATGACCAACCCCAACTACGCTCGTGACCTCAAGCCCGCGGGCTGCTTCCTTATCAAGCCCATCGGCGACTGGATCAAGCGCACGACGTTGGCCATTCTGCTGGTGCTGCTGATTGCCTTCTTGCCATTGTTCTTGCAAATGCTCACCGAACAAGGCTTTGCGCGCGCCATTTCGCGTCTGGGCAAGCAGTTCCTCTCGCTGTCTCCCTTGTACGAGGTGCAAGTCACACAAGTCTACTTCAACTCGCTGATGACCAACATGGCCTACGGTGGAGCGCGCTACATTGGCACGGGTCGTGGCTTTGCGACGTCGCGCCTGTCGTTCTCGACTCTGTTCTCGCGCTTCTCTGACTCATCGATCTACTTTGGTATTCGCCTGATGCTGCTGCTGACGTTCTTCTCGGCGGCATACTGGAAGTGGCCTGTGCTGTACTTCTGGATCTCGATTGCGGCCATGCTGGTTACGCCCTTCTTGTACAACCCGCACCAGTTTGTCTTGACGGACTTTATCTTGGACTACCGTGACTGGCTGCGCTGGCTCGGTGCAGGCAACAGCGAGTCGAACACCAACTCGTGGATTTCGCACTGCCGGCTGACGCGTATCCGAATCACAGGCTACAAGCGCAAGCGCTTGGGCGAGCGCACGCCGACGACTGGCTTTATCTCGCGCGCGCACAAGGCTAACATCTTCTTCACCGAGATCATGCTGCCCCTCCTCATGGCGATCACCATGCTGGTTTGCTACATGTTTATCCATAGCATGACCAACGTGGAGGAGGCGAAGAAGAACAAAGGCCAGGTCAACTCGATCTTGATTCGTGCCCTCATCATCTCGGTAGCTCCAGTTGCAGTCAACTTTGCCATCACCATCGCCTTCTTCTTTGTGTCGTTCAGCCTGGGCCCGTGCTGTGCGATGTGCCTGCCGCAGTTTGGCAAGGTCATTGCTGGCATTGTGCACACCATCGCCGTTGTCATCTATGTTGGCGTGTTCCTTCTGCTGTGGATACTCGAGGACTGGAACCTGACGCCCACCATCATGGGCCTGATCTGCCAGGTGTTTGTCGAGCGCGCGCTGTTTGCCATTCTGCAGCACCTGCTGCTGTCCCGTGAGTTTGGTGAGGATGAGACCAACGTCGCGTGGTGGACTGGCCGGTGGTACGGCAAGGGCATGGGCGGCTGGGCATTTACGCTGACCATGCGCGAGTGGCTGTGCAAGGTCATTGAGTGCTCCGTGTTTACGGCTGACGTGCTCACTGGACACATTATCCTGTTCTTCTTGTCTGTGTTTACGCTGGTTCCCTGGATTGACAAGTGGCACTCGGCTATGCTGTTCTGGCTGCGTCCCTCGCGCCAGATCCGCCCGCCCATCTACTCGCTCAAGCAGCGCAAGCAGCGCCGGCGCTCGGCCATTTTGTACGGCATCGTGTTCATCCTCATTTTTGTTATCTTCCTGGGCATCATCATTGCCCCGCAAGTGGTCAAGCTCGATGTCAAGTTGCCCGATGCGATCATCAAGTATCTCAATGGCCGCTTCTAGAGGAGTGTGTTTGTGTACGTTTCTATCTTTTTTCACCTTTAAACTTTGACTTTCAATTATTTTTGCTGTTGATCAGGCTAGCGATTGTTGCAGGCGACATTGGCTCTGGCGTTTACTTCGGCTCTTCTGTCCGCGCCTTCTCTCTGTTCCTTGATATTCCCGCTCTCCTTTTTTCATCTCTTTCGGTTTATCTCTCTTTTGTCCTTTGCTTTTAGCTGCTCTTTCTTCGCCCTGTCGCCCTGAGCTCATTCGGTCGGTCGTTGCGGTCTGTTTTCGCCTCCTACTTTTTACCTTCGTTCCTCATTTGAAAGCTTATCCAAAATGGCGTTTTTAGATTGGGCACTCCACCCCACGGAGCTCTGGGCTGCCTTTTGGTATGTTATGCGGCACGCACCGCCTGACGAGAAGACAAACAAGCTCCAGGTGTCGGGTGACATGAGGCGGTGCTACGACTTTTTGGAGATGACTTCGCGGTCGTTTGCAGCTGTAATTCAAGAGCTCAATCCGAGGTTGCGTGATGGAATCTGTATTTTCTACCTCGTTCTCCGTGGGCTGGACACTGTTGGTAAGTCTCGCTCTACACGACTGAAGCCGCCGGTGTCTGTGCCTGTCTGCTGTTGCCTCTCTATGGTCAATAAGCCTGCTGCTACTGCCAGGCCTTACTGCTGTCTGCTGATACCACGCGTCACTAATTTTTCTCATTTTTTCTCTGCTGATGAGTAGAGGACGACATGACGATTCCCGGAGCAAAGAAGCGCTTGATCTTGGATACCTTCCATGAAGCGCTGTATGTAAAGGGCTGGACCTTCAAGGAATCGGGCCCAGATGAGAAGGACGCTATGCTGCTGGTCGAGTTTGACGTCGTCATCAACGAGTTTTTGCGACTGCCTAAAGACTACCAGGAGGTGATTGCTGATATCACCAAGCGGATGGGCGCAGGCATGGCCAAGTACACGCGTGCTAGAGTCGAGACACTTGAGGACTATAACGAGTACTGCCACTATGTTGCGGGACTGGTGGGCCACGGCCTCAGCCGTCTTTTTGCCGTTTCGGGTCTCGAGGACAAGGCGGTTGGAGAGAAGCTTGAGCTGGCTAACTCGATGGGATTGTTCCTGCAAAAGACCAACATCACACGCGATATTAACGAGGACGTACTCGATGGAAGGTGTTTCTGGCCCAAGGCTATCTGGACCAAGTACGCGGGGAGCGAGGAGGAGCTGATCTCTAAGCGGGGCAGAGAGAAGGGCATTGAGGCGCTCAATGAGATGTGCGTCAATGCGTTAGAGCACATTCCGGATGTGATGGAGTATCTGAACCAGATCCACGAACCGTCGGTGTTCAAGTTCTGTGCGATCCCCCAGGCGATGGCTATTGCCACGATCTCTTTGTGCTACAACAACAGCAACGTTCTGGATGGTAATGTCAAGATACGTAAGGGAGAGGCGCTTAAACTTATTTCAGAGTCGACTACTATTGACAGCGTCAAGCGCATCTTTTACAGATACCTGGTACAGCTCGAGAAGAAGAACGATCCGAGTAATCCGTTCTATGATCAAGTGCACAAGATCGTCGATAAGGCCAAGAAAGATATTGCAAACACCCTGCCTGGTGGCGCACCCGTCGATTTTAGCAAAGAGTATGCGCTCATTGTTTTGTTCTTTGTGTCTGCTTGCTTTTTCTTTTACTCGTACTTGGCAAACTAGCTTGTTTGGATTGCCTAAGATAAATGGCTGCCATTTTAAAAAAAGTGTACTTGGGCAGCTTTTTGTAGCTGCTAGAACAGACTGGGGGCAATGAATGGCTATTGATGTGCCAGCGGCTTGCAATACTGCTTTCACTGTGTTCGTGTTCAACCGTAGTTGTTCAATAGAGCTTCTTAAACGCAAGTCGCGCTCAGTACCCTGAACCGACTTTTAATGTTAGAGTTGCCTTATATCCAACTACTCAGGAGGTCTTGCGTCACCAAAAAAAAATATCCAACTGCCCCTCCTGGGAATAATTCAGTATTAGTCGGTCTATGGCTGGGACTAGGCAATGACAATGCATCGGACCAGAGAATGACGCCCTGCATGCATTGGGCTCGCCTAAAGACAATATAGAAGGCAGGCGCCGATTGTTGCTCCCTTGACAGTACATGCACCAACGTCCTTCTTTTGGCATTTACTACATCTATGGCGTCCTTGGATAAATTAGCCACCATCACTTGCTCGAGTGAAAGCTAAACTTGCGCAGCCAAAAAAAAAAACATCAAACGCCCCTACTTCCAACCGTGAGCTGTTAGGCAGTGTCGCACTACGCATTATTCCAAAAGTCAGGGGGTGCCATTCATGTCATATACTTATAGCCAACTTGTAACTTGAAGAGAGAGAGAGAGAGAGAGAGAGAGAAAAGAAAAGCTAACACGAGTGCTCAAGCACCGTGGTCACCAGCTTGCCATTCTTGACAACAGTCTGGAACTGCTCTGGAATTGGCTGCTCGACAAAGTTATCATCCTCCGGGTTAAGCGTCTCGTGCGGATAGGATACATTGACCTCCGAAGCCTTGGCCGTCGTGATCTGAGTGTTATCGCGAGCCGCCTCAGACAGGAACACCTGCGCGCCATCGGTACGGTCAATCTGGATGGCCGGCACCGTCTCTCTAGCCTGTACCTGCACAGACTTGCAGTTGACGATTTCGCACTGCGCCACCAGGCTATCGAATACGATGCCGCACTTTTGGCAGCTGTCGATCGCTACGCCATTCAACTTGCCCTTGATCTCGAGCGTAGTGCCCGCGCAGTTAAACATATACACTGTCTGCTTTGTCTCAGTGGCCTCGATAGTTAGGTGCTCGGTGCTGTAGTTCTCCACCACCCACTTTGAGCCCTGGAGCTCCATACGAGGCGACCGCTGCTTGGCCGGAGCTTGCTGTTGCGCAGTAGAGGCGGAGTGCGGTATCTCTTTAACCAAGCCAGTGGCGCGGAGGGTGGGGTTCTTGTGCGTCATCTGATCTTTCTCTACCTTGCGCAGACCGCTTGTGATCTCGCCTCCCTTGTTAAGATCGGCGAACAGCGCACCACGCGTAGTAGCGCCAGCTGAGCCATCAGCCTCGCCAGAGTCAGTATACACTGGAGGGGGAGGAGGCGGTGGCGGCGGAGGAGCGCCTGTACCACGGACAGGCGCAGCAGCGGCCTCGCCATTGATTGCCCTAGCAGCCACCTCCACATCTTCGCCCTTGGGGTTCCACACAAGCCCAGTGGTGTGGAACAGCTTGACGTAAGCCGAAAGCTCCCTGAGGGCACTCAAAAAGGCCTTGACCCACTCGACCTGATTCTCGTCCTTCTCCCTCCACTTCTTCAGCACGCGGTTGGCGTAGAACTGCGCCGAGTCCTTCATATCGTTAATGTAGGGCACAGGTGTCGGCTCTACAGCCACCCATCCAAAGGCGGCAATTCCCTCGGCAATAGTCGACAGGTTGTCAAAGTACTCGGATGGCCTGTTGGCGTCCCTCAGCGAGATGATCTGCTGGATAGCGCTCTGCTGTGGGCCCAAGAGCCCGGGAAGCTGGTCCATCGTGGGCTTCTTGGTCAATGTAGCAGTGCGCAGGAAGTTGCGCTGCGCGTGGTATAGGGTCTCCACCAGGCGTGCTTGCTCGGCGACGACACCGCCAATTTTATCCGAGTAGCTGACAAAGTTGGCAATCTGTGGCTGAACTGCCGCCTCGTACTCTAGCAAAGCCTTGCCGTCTGCACCGGCTTTGGAAGTGCTCGGGTCTACGCTCGACGTCGTGGACCCACCTGCAGGCGCACTTTCGGCGCGCTTGGTAGCAAGCTCCTCAAGTCGTGTGGTGGCCTTTTCAATTCGCCTGAG
Source organism: Coemansia sp. RSA 2050 (assembly GCA_027578835.1). NCBI lineage: Eukaryota > Fungi > Kickxellomycota > Kickxellomycetes > Kickxellales > Kickxellaceae > Coemansia > Coemansia sp. RSA 2050. The sequence goes on along the minus strand of JANBSU010000001.1, from coordinate 397,668 downwards.
CAGGCTTTGGAGGTCAGTAGGAGTAGCCATCTGAAGCTAAAACGGAATTCAAGGGCGAGATGAGAAGAAACCGAGGCAAATGAAAGAAAAGTGATGCTGATTACAGGACCAGCAGCTCACAAAAACAAAATAAATATCGTTAGCACAGCCTGGAGGAGGAAGGAAACCAGGTTTTCGAAATCTCGAACCCTGCACCTTTCGCTTTCACCCCTTATCCCCGCCGCTTGTATGTTTCGAAGGATACTCACAACACGCGAAAATCTGGCAAAAGCAGTGTGCCATTAAGCGCAAAAAAAACAAGACAATGTGTCAAAAGGGTGTTGCTATCAACTGGCAGCAACTTCGACTAGCTGCTGGCGTCGTCTAAGCTCATGCCGAGTTGCCGGCACACGGTCGAGCTTCTGCCCCATGCTCGCTTGCAGCTCTGCTGTCAATACCACATCGACCTTTGCCGATTTATCTGGCGTGCCCAGTGGCCGCGAGGCATTCGCCCCATGCTTATCGCTGGACTTTTCATCCAAAGATATCGTCCTTGCCGTTGGCCTTTTAGATGCCTGCTTCATATACACGTCCAGCGCAATACCCGAAAACACAACACCAGTAGCCGACCACTGTCTAGAGTTCAGAGGGTGACCATTGTAGAACACGGAGATCAAGATGGTGAGGAACTTGCGCGTCACCGTAACCGTCGTCAGTGTCAGCGAGCCAAATTTGGCCAGGGTGTAAAAGACAAAGCACTGGCCTAGCGACCCGCAAACAGCAAACATGCCGATATCAGCCACAGCGCGCGGATGTGTATGCAGGAACCTTAGCGCCGAGACCAGCTCCGGATTAAATGGGTTGAGCAGCCACGCCATCATAAGCACCGTGCTGCACAGGTTCATCATGCACATCATGTGTTGGCCAGTGATCTCAGGGTCCTCAGCAAAGACCTGGTCTTGGGTCGAGTTCACGGCGCCGTCGATAGTCAGGTTAATCAGGACAAGGAATAGGCCGTAAAAACTGTTCTCCACCACCTCAGCAGCACCAACTCCGCCACCGCGCCTAGAGCTGGTCTTGAACAGCATAAACGCCGACACTCCTGCCGTGACCATCGCTACCACGGCATACTTGTACGCGGGATAGTGTCTGCGATACAACAGCTTGTTCATAAACACCACTGGCACCATTTTGCACGTCTTTGCCAGCGTCATTGTCGGGTAGTTGATGTATCTCAGGGCCATGTAGCCAAAGGGCGAGGCGGACGAGCTGAGCAGGGCCACTTGGAAAAACCGCTTCCACCGATGAGCATTCATTTCCAGCATAGGCTTCCTTTGCACGCCGCGAATGTAAACATAGCCGACAAGCGACGCCATCATAGCCTGAATCAGGTTGAGCACGATTGTAAAGTTGAATTGCTGGTGGTCTGCGCCATATTTCGCCGAAGTCACTCTTTCTTGCATGGTTGACCATGTCAGAAAGCAGACATAAATGCCGCCCACGCAGACAATAAAGTCAAGCATGTATCGGGAATCGTAGCGACTAGTCGTGGAATTTAAGATGCAAAAAAAAGTACAGCAAAAAAAGAGCGAGCAGCTAGAAAAGGAAAAAAAAAAAAAAAAAAAAAACAACCACCACTTTCTTTGCTTTGACACCTCCACCCACAGCCGCCAGCAAGCCAATCAGGTTTTTGGCAGGGTTACTTTGAGCAGCTCGGGCGCAGCAACTCGGCCCTCTTCAATGTCGTTCAGTGTGCACAGCATATCGTAGTTGACTTTGGGGCTTACGACCGAGTCGTGGCGGTAGTCTGGGTGCTGTTGCACAAAGTTCCTCATCCACGTCGCCAGCGTGCACAATTTGCCGCTAGCACGTCGTCGTATCAGCACCAGCTGGCGGCGCAGCTCTTGCTCGGCATTATACTCCAGCCCCATGCTCGGCAGATACGACAAGACAATGGTGAGAAGGCCAGTGACCTTGTGCGTGGGCGACCCGTTGAGTATCTCGTTTATTGTCAGCTCGACATACTCGGCCGTATCGGGCGACCCGATACCCAAATTCTGGTTATGAGGAGCGTCGCGCTCCGGCGTCGTTGCCCCCGCTGCATCGCCTTGTGACTCATTCCAGTTGCTGCTATTCCCGCCACGCGAGATCCGACCAGGCCCGCTCTGCTTGCCGTCTTGGCCACTAAACAGGTCGCGGCGAAAGTAGAACGGCTGCTCCTTCACAGCATTGACGCTCTGCGCGCGGGCCATGTTCTGGTCCATCATCGAGATGGGCAGGTAGAGATTCAGGCGGTACGAGAGGATAACGCGGCTGAGTAGCACGATAAATGAGATGTAGGCGGCGTTTTCCTCGTCGGTTAGCTGCACCTCCAAAGACATGAACTCGACCTCCCAGCCGCAACGCGTGCGAGTGTTGGGCGGATAGAGGCACACGTTCTGGCGATTGCATCCCAGGAACCGCTTAAAGTGCTCTTGCCCGTTGGAGCGCGAGCCGGTGGCGTCGTCCTTTTCTCTGAGCATTTTGGCCGTGGCAAAGTGCAGGTCACGGGTAAACAACCGCGAGACGTGCTGCGACAGCTCTTTATCGACGCCAGCGCCCATCATTGCCATATTGGCGCCACTGTCGTAGGTGTAATACATGTCGTTGTACTCGGGGTTAAACGACATGTCCTTGCTGTTTGGCCCTGGTCCCAGGTAGTTATCGATCGTGCCAAAGCGGGACTTCATCAGCTTTCCCTTGGCAGTAGTCAGGGGCGCAAACCCACGCTCTTGTGCCGAGCGGTCATCGACGGCGCTGCACTGGACGTCCCAGTAGCTGTCGCGGTCAGTCAAATAGCCTCGGACAATGGGCGTTCCTGCAGTCAGCGCAATCATTATAGCGCTAATTGGCGCCAGATGGTCGTAGAGAACGCGAGCCTCGTCGAGGTCAGCGGCACACAGCGTGACTCGAAGGACGCCGCCACTGCCGACGCCAAACAATGGCGAGTCTAGCAACACACTGTTCCGGCTGGAGGGAATGTCGAGCAATGGAGAGGATGCAGGTGGCGGATCCGATTGTAGCACATCCATAAAACGGCCATGAGCAAAGCCCGCTGTTGGTAGCCCACCGTTCATGGCAGGCGTGTTGGCGGGGCCGTTACTATTGCTCCTGCTTTTGCTATGGGCGCCCGTCACATAGCCCGAGTCGCGGTCTCTGCCCCCGCCAGAGCCAGAGCCAGAGCCAGCCTCAGGCGGGCGCAGTATGCCAAAGTCTAGTGCTGCGGGAGATAGCTCTGGGTCGACAAACGGCCAAGGCGTGTTTTTGTCGCGAAACACCGGTACAGCCGTATACGGAACAGCGCCGCGGCGCTCGATAATGCCGTCGATTTCAAGAGCAAAGGGGGGTATTTGGTGGAGGCAGTCGTCCGACAGCAGCTGGCTGCGAAGCAGGGGGCCATTCGTTGGGCCCTGGCCGTCAATGTGGATGCTGGTGGTAGTGCCAAAGAGAGGAAACTGCGTAATGGAAAGCAGCATTTCGTCTTCGTTCAGCTTGCTCTTCAGCAAGCGGCGGCGCGCTCGCAGGCACTCGGGAATCTCAGTTACCAGCTGCTGAGCCGAAAAGACACGCAAGTACGGCGGCTCGCCTACCGGGCGCATAGCAGATAAAGGAACCTGGGACAATAATTAGATATGCGAATCAATTACATCTGCCATCGCCGTTGTGCATCCCAAAAAAGGAATGCAGACAATGGGCTTAACGTCATTGTGCAGCGGCACATTGTAGGCCCAAGCAACACATGCAGGAATGGGGCCAGCTTCGTTTATGGTGTCAGCATGCATGGACAGAGGAATAGCACGCACACCAAGCAGCCAGAGTGCTGGGAGCGGCATTGTGTGCCCAAGATACGAGATTACAATTGGCGCTATCGCCAGGATACCTACATCGCAGGGCAAAACGTGCATGAGCTGGTCGCCAGAACGTTTGGGCAGCATCCTTGTCGGAGCCACTGCCGCTGTCGTCGGAGTTGCTGCCGTTCTTCCCATTGCGGCGACTAGCGCGCAGCATTGGGTGGTTGCCTACTGAGTTCGCATCCGCTGTGCAGCCCAGCTCGCCCAGAATGTCTGCCGCTCTGGGGCTGAGCACCATGCATCGGGCAGCGTCGTCGCGCTTGACAATAACAAACCCCATCTACATTTGGCGCACAAACTAGCGAGTTAGTCGGCGGCAAGCGGAAGCACAGGCAAGAGCAGGGGACACGTATGGATTATGTGTGCAACAATGAGCCATCTGCTGTTGCTGAAGCGAACAAGACATTCTCTCTCATCTCTGGCCTGTGATGCTACTGCCGTGTTCGCTTGCTGGCGAGGATGACTAGCTGCGACATGTCACAGGGGCCCGCCTCACCAGCAAATGAATTATCACGAGTTAATGGCAGCTGTGGTGGGGGAGGGAGGCATTCACACACGCGCAGGCAAGTCAGATACAAGCAGAAATAGTGAGATACAGATCGCGCATATCTCGCTGACTTTTTTTTTTTTCTGTGCCAGTAGACACTCGAGTACAAGAAGGCGAAAAGCCAGCGGCAATGGACATGGGAGTACTTACTGTTTCATGCCAGGAAAAGTCCTGGACGCTCTTGGTCTGTGAGCTTTTCCATGCCAAGATAAACTGGGTTGTGGCCTGTTTGCGGATCCCCTCCATGCGCGGGAGGATTTGGCGCCATGAGTATGTCTTTGGTGTGTGGCGGGGGCGGGTCATATCCAAGCTCTGCTTTTTTTTTGAATTCAAGCGGCGCGGGCGCAACTACCTAATAAATGGCGAGCTTGCTATTTTATCTGGCCACCAGATAACGCACACTTAGTTAAAGGGATAAAGTAGATGGTGTACTGTTCGGAATACCGTCGAATAATGGCAAGGCAAAAAAAGGATGGGAGAGTTGTGGCTGTTCGCATGAACGAGGAAAAAAAAAAAAAAAAAAAAGAGAAAAAAGGGGTGGGCAGTCGGCGCATTATGTACTTTTGCCAGAGGTGCAAGAGGTGGGGGAGGAGAGAGTGCGAAGGAGGGGGTTAGCGGCCAAATGCGGATATGAGAGCAAGAAAAAAAATCCAGCAGCGTGGCTGCTCCAAGGGAAGGGGAAAAGTGAGCGATACCTGGCGCCTAAGTTGGCTTTCCTTTTTCAGACAATGAGAGGGGATATGCAGCTCAAAAATGCGCTGGGCAGAAAGTCGCAACAGATAAAGTCGGCCCAAAAATTAGAATGACATCATTCGCTCTTACATCGCTCGCTTGCAGACCTTGGCCATTCGCCATTTCATTTTTTGACAAAAAAAGCGCCAACTCTTTAGTGGAGCGCATGACAGCGCCTGGCTTCCCACCACATCTTCCCTTGCAGCGGTCACTGCATCCAGCCAGCCAAAAAGCCCAATGTCATCAGCATTGGCCGCGTGAGCCTAGTCCATTGTCCTGCAAAGAGGGGTACAGATCACCATGCTCTTGCTTCCGACCCGCTGGATGAGCTTGCATAAATACTGAGAACACACCCTAGTGATTAGTAGCAATTAGAGTACCAAGGCAATTATAGTCTATGTGTAAAGAAGCTAGCAGGCATTGCCCTCGCCAACCAGCTCTGGCGCCAGGCGCCGTCCATTGGCAATATCGTCCAGCGCGACTACCAAGTCGTAGTTGATCTCAGGGGACACGACAGAATCAAACGCATAGTCTGCGTGGCTTCGCACAAAGTTGCGAATCCACGCTGCCGCAGTCATAATCGACCCGTCAGCACGGCCACGGATAAATGCAATGTACGCATCAATCTTGCGCCGCACAGAGTCGTCGAGCACAACCGTGTCCAAATACATCTCGACAATTGAAATCAAGCCGACAAAGCCCGGCGAGCCATTGATGATCTCGTTGGCCGACATCTCGACTACCTGGTCTTCGTCGGCTTCGCCGTCCCCAGCCTCGCTGCTGCTGTCGTCGGCGTAGATCTTGCGGCGGAAGAAAAACTTCTCTCGCAGCACGGCGTCGCGGCTGTGCGCGCGCTCCATGTTGATGTCCATCTTTGTCACTGGGATGTACAAGTTGAGATCGCCAAATGCCAATATGGCGCGCGCCAAGAGAACAGTAAAGACCGAAAACGCTGCGTTCTCAAAGTCCGTTACTTGCACCTCCAGCGGCCGGAACTCCACCCGCCACCCGATAGGCGAGTTGGGTGGCGGCGGCTTGAACCGCACGTTTTGCCAGTTAGTCGATTGGATGTTCTCAAAGTGGTCCGCAGATACCGAGTCGTCCTGCTTGAGCAGCTCTTTGAAGATGACCAGTGGGTCGCGAATGAACAAGTGCGAGACGTGCTTGGCCATCAGGTCGTCAATGCCGCTGTTTGCCAAGTGCTGGTAGATATCCTTGTCGTAGACAAGATCCAGGTCGTTGTACTCGGGCTTAAAATGGCCATCGCTGGACCCCAGGAACGTGTCTATGGTTCCATAGCGCGACTTTGGGATGACGAATCGGTCTTTGCTCAGCTTCGCCACGCCTCGCTCCTCGAGGGTCCGGTCGTCTACTGCCGCTGAGATCACGTTCCATCTGCAGTCCACATCTGCCAAGTAGCCTCGGAAAACTGGCGACGATGCTGACAGCGACATCATCACTGCGCCTACCGTGGCGAGCTGATCATAGAGCCGGCGGGCTTGGTCTACGTTCGGCGCTTGCAGTGTGATCTGGAGGCAGCAGCAGCCCATGCCAAAGCCCATCGCGTCCATGTAGATGTGATCGGGAAGTGCTGCGCCCTCTCTCGCCTCCTTGTCTCCCGGAAAGAGGTCGCGTGTGTAAGGAATGGTAGGGTCAACAAAGGGGCGCGGAGTGTTCAGATCGTGGAAGATGGGCATGTTGATGGCCACCTTTGCCCCTCTCCGCTCGCGAATGTTACCGGCCAGCGTGCGGAATCGCGGGTGAGGGTTGATGACCTCGTCAGGCAAAAACATACTGCGCGAGAATGGGCCATTCGCCTTGTGCGGCGGGTCGAAAAAGTCACCGCTTCCCAGCGCCGGATAGCTGCCGACAGACAGAATTATTTCGTCCTCGCTCATCAGCCGTGCTACAATCTCGCGCCTGTTGAGCAGGAACAAGTTGAGTGGTTAGTGGAAGAGCAAATCTGTGGGCATCGCTGAGGCCATTTCGTTTCCTACCTTCTCTTCATGTTTGCCTCCACATTGACAAGGTCGTTAACGGTCGAGTTGTACGGATGGCCCGGCGTTCCTAAACATGAGCCAGTAGTTAACCATCAACGGCATGTCAGTAATTTAGTAGCTATGTGCCATTGTTGTACTACTCAAACAGGGGCTGCCTTGTAGCAAGCGATGGGTGCTCAGATAGCCAAGGAAAAATAGGGAGATTGGTCATAAGATAAGAGCGCTGGTGCATGTCGTCTGGCACGAGGATTTTCATTTATGGAGTTAATGGCCGGTACTCCATTCACACCCTGCAAGCCTCACATGTGCTGCTGCGGAGAGGCTACGGGGCCACAAGGAGCGAGAGCAGCTCGCACAGATATTGGCCGCAAAGTCCCCGTGAACAGAAAAAGCAGTGAGTGGTGCGCCGTGCATGGCGTAGCCCAGCCACTTTAGGCCATTAATTAGCTGCTGCCTTCTTCAATCCATTCTCCATGCACATGGCACTGAGCACCAAGCAGATTGCGCCATTGCTAGCCTGTCTGGTGCCTTAATTCTCAGCGGCGCTGGTGAGAGAGGGCTTGGGACAGAGTATACGTACCTTCTATCATGTAGCGGCCAAACTCGGGCCTCCACAAGGCCTCCAGCTCGATCTTCTCGCCAGTTCGGCTGGCACGCTCTAGGCTTTCGGTTTCTTCGACTTGAAGCAAGTTCAGTAGCTCGTGTCCACGCTGCGAGAGCCGCGCACGTCGTCCCTGATGGTCCAGCGAGATAAGCATATACTCAATCTACAAGAGAAATAGCAGCAGTTACGGCAAAAGGCAAAGATAGTGACCATGCACCGAGTGCGCATCTTAGCATACACATGCCCCATTGTGAAGCGTAACTGCGCTCGATGCCGATGGGATACACTACCTCGTCGCCCCAGAGAAGCTGGTCTCTTTTGCGGTCCTTCATATTGTCCCAGATATGGAGAAACTGCTCGATGCCATGCTCACGGACTTCCTGCGCAAGCTCTCGGGCCTGATCCCAGGAAAGCGGTGTGCCGAGAGACAACAAACCCATTTTGTAAAAAAAAAGTAGTGGCTAGCAAGTGGGAGAAAAAATATGAAAGACTGAAACTGCCTGGGCAAAATTCCACGGAGGAAGGAAAGGCCTGGGCTACAGCCATTTAATATTCGCGCGCTCAGATATCAACCTCTTTTTAGCTGACAAATTCCGCCAGTAAAAAAAGCATATTCAGCCAGCCACATGAGCTTTTTTAGCAGTCCTTCTAACTGGGCTGCGGGTTTGTGCTTGTGCTCCCAAGGTGCCCCCACCATTTCAAAAGAGCACAAGGGATCTTCGTCCGATAGCGGAAAACTCTAGGGTATCTTTGGAAAAGAGCTGTTACCATCTCTCCAGAGCCAGTGCTTGCTCAATACCAGTGACGTTATCATGGAAAATGCATTCGGCGTAGCATGGTTTGTGCTGGCTGAATCCACCCATATGGCCTGCACCCGCCTGCATCTCTATCGTGGCTAGAAACTACCCAGTCTTCCCCTGCCTGCAAAAAGGAGCCCAAGCACGAAGAGGGCACATGTCGGGCCCGCGCTCGCCCGTCCAAATTACTCAGCACAAGCCTTGCCTTCTCACGCATCGCAGCTGGCAGGTTCCGATTGTGCACGTGATTAGTGCTTTGATCAATCAAGCAATTACTGACATCATTCGATGTGCTCAAGTGCACTAGCATGCAGCAAAGTGCAAATCGTACCTTGTGTTCTTGCTTCGCACGCATTTATTGTTTTTATTTTTATTTTTTTCACCTGAATCAGTGACGTTCTCTTATCAATTCCGCGCTCTTCACTTGGTCCAGATTCGATTAGGCTGCCTAGCCAACTTTCTTGCTTGCATTTGCGATGAACGCTAGTCGAATCGGCGAGGGCAGCGGCCCGAGTATAATGGCTGCACAGGGCGTGGTGCTCATGAAAAAGGATAACACATTCGAGCGTCGCGCCGACCAGGCGCTATGGCTCTTGAATCACTTGCATGTTCCGCTGACGCTAAGGGACCTGGAGGACTCGCCGTACGACGTCCTTGACATTATGACCAGCCCCAGCTCTAGTGGCAGCCACAGTGGCGGCGGAGCTGCCAACAGTTCTGGCGGTGGTGTGCGCAATCCATACGCGCTGGGCCAGCCTCACCACCGCAATTCCCCGCACCGCCTAGACAGGCAGCACCACCACCACTATCAGCCACCGCTGCCTAGCATATCCTCTTATGACATGATGTCGTTGAGCGAAAGCTTGGACCGCAAGTACAAATTTACCGAGGATACGGTGTTTTGGACGATGGATCAAGAGTACAATGTTGTGTTTGTTATTGACATGAGTCAGAGCATGTACTCAATTGACCCAAGCACAAATAACGTACACATCCACACTGCGCTCGACACGCTTGAAAAGTGCCTGGCAGGCATGATCCAACCATTCACAGTCCAATCTACTCTGGGTATGCCCGGCTGCTTGGTATGTACCAAAGCGCAACTGTCGCTTAGCCATTTCAGCACACAGATTTGCTCATCCGCTAATGTCTCAATTTTCTCCGGCTGACTGTTTTTTAGGTGGAGCCCCATATTTGCGTCAGCGTAGTTGGGTACTGTCCGCGCAAGCCTGGATCGTACCCCGCCGAAAAGAATCGCAAAAAGCTTCCCTTTTGCCGGACGCTTATTCATGCACGCATGGTCACTAGCGAGGATTTGCCCGACATTTTAAAGTCAGTCCGCAACTTCATGTTCAACTACGAGAGCGAGATCCAAGACTCTTTGGGCAGCTTCCCGCCACCACCTCCGCCCATCCCTCTTGATCGCACGTCGGAGGCTGAGCTGCCGCAGTCAAAGCATGATCCAAAGCACGGGCACCACGGCGACAAAGGCCGTCACCAGTTCACACCACTGGACAGCGCGAAAGGCTCTGGTCGAGTACCGCAAGCCGGAGATATGTTCACGCTTGCCTACGACGAGGATGCACCGCTACTACACACACTGCAGATTGTTGACTACTTTTTAAAGATCATGCCTGAAGTGTGCTCGCCTGCCTTTGTTTATCTGACTGACGGCGTTTTGCGCTCGAACTTTGCCGCGTCAAAGGCCCAGTCAGTTATTAGCTCGCTGAGCCAGCGCAATACGTTGTGCACGTTCATCCAAGTTGGCTCTTGTGGCGGATTCACTCCAGAGACGTCACTAGGTTTTGTTGGCGACAACGAGCTGTTGATGTACCTGGCCGCAACTCTCAACGGTCGCTTCATCTACGCCAGTGACTGCCCAGACGCCGTGCTCCCTCAGCGAGCCAACTTTTACCACCAAGCGATGCTTATACAGGAAACGCGGCTGGCCAGGACCCCGATGCGCTACCGCTATGACCACGTTTTCTACGGCGGCAGTCGACCGGGCGACGTGCCTCGCGAACGCATCAACACCAAAAAGGATGGCGTCCTGCAAACAGCGCAGAGCAGCGATGCTGGGTTTCCCTGGGTCGCCGAATGCAAGCCGCCACTGGTCAACACGCTCACTGTGCGCTACAGCGATTACAACATCCCAGTCAGCCTGAGCCTGTTGGTCGAGGCGCGCATGAACGAGGGCTTTGTCGTTCGCAATATCCAGATCGCCAAGCTTGACCGCGAAGGCATGGCCGAGCGCGTAAATATCAAGATGGAGATGGTCTGGCACCCAAACGTCACCATTGTTTACCGCATTACAAACACCCACTTTGCTGGCCAGCATAGGCTAAAGCTGGGCGAGAAGGCGCTCTCTCGCGAGGCTCTTTTGACTTTGAAGGGTGTTGCGGACAATAGCGATGATGGCGGTGGCGACGATGTCGACCACTCCTTGACCGTAGACGATCGCGGCCAGCGCGGTCCAAACATGGTTGATATTGTCATTCGCTCGTATAGGGCGTTTACGATGGAGTTCATGAGCCCGAGCAAGAGCGGCGGCTACAAAGGCGAGCTCTATGTAAAGGTTGAAATGCTGCACACCTTTCTCAAGAGCATTACCGACAAGGACGAGCGCTTGCGGCAAATGTACTCGTTGCCTCCCAGCACACCCACGGCACAGCTAAAGTTCCAGCCGCCTGTATTCGTCTCATCGTTTTCAGTGTCGGCCACTAGCCCGCCGCCCTGGGTGAATAACAAGATTATCCCCCTTGGCAGTCGAGTGGACCCCGAAGAGGGAGTAGACCCTGGCGTTTTTCTGACCTACACCGACTGGAGCGCCCAGCATTACCACTTGTACACCATGATACGTCAGATTAACCGGAGCGGCGGCTCGTTCCTCCCCATGGCTGGGTTTACTCATGTCTCCTCGATGTTTATCGACTCTGGGCTAGCCTTGAACTGCGTCAAGAGCATGGACTTTACCGAGGCCGCAAGACATGGTCAGCGCATTATGAGCGACTTTCGAGCCTATGTATGTCAGTCCGGGACGTGGGCATTGCTTAAGGACACCAGGATGTCGATGGTGTTTTTGCAAGACAGCTTCCGGCTCTCTCACCAGGTACCCGTATTTATCATCGCGCGCTGGGAGATGCTGACCAACTGGGTGCTGCGCGTGTCGTTTAGCCTCTACAATGGGTCGGCAGCCGCGCGTAAAATTGTCATGGACTGCTTGCTGAACTTCAGCTACTCCTTCCGGCCCGAGTACCAGGATCCGGACCGTGACGCAGTGGTCAGAGCAATACGGCCTCTACACTTGCTCCCACTCGACCTTGAAGTTGGCCCAAGTGTAAAGCCCGGCATGCTTACCACGCGAGATATTGGCGACATGCACACCTACGTGGTAGAGTGGCGGTGGACCTATCTTGCTCGCGAGGGCACTAGTGGCGACCTTTATGGCAAGGGTCCCGACAGTGATATTGTGCGCCAGGCGCTCCACCGTCTGGCTTTGACTCTAGGCATCAACCGCTTGACGCAGGACTTTACGCTAATCAACGCCAAGGGCGAAAGCACGGGGCTGATGACTGGCTTGGACGCGTCGAAATATGACAGCTGTCTCACGTTTTACCACGAGCGCGAGGGCTACGAGGGCGAGGAGCTCCTCCTTGCTTGTCAGTATCAGGTTATTGTCAACATGGCAGAGTCGTCGGTCACGGCTCGTACGTGGGTTGAGCCTTGGTCTGCGCGCATCATCCGCATGCTATTTGAGAATGACTTCCGCATGCTGGCGCCACTGGGCACGTTCCAGCAGATCCTGCAGCCGGGTCGCTGCTTCCAGCTCAAGGTGCCCAACATCGCCGAGTTCCACAGCAAGCGCATGAACATGTTTTCGATCATGGCCGTGGTTGCCTCCAGCCGGATTGCTCTGCGCGTTCTGCAGCTGCCCGACATCTCGCCTGCCCATGCCGTGTGGGACCATCCTGGCGGCGCCGACTCGATCATCATTGATGACCCGTCATACCAGATCACGAGTGGGCGAGATGGGGACCTGGACTTGGAGATTCACCTCTTGGATGAGAACGGCAATGTAACCGAAAGGATACCTGCCACCGAGTACTACAAGACTCACGACCGACAGGAGACAATCAAGCTGGCTCAGGATAGAAAGCTCAGCATCAAGCACATGGGCACAACCAAGGGCGAGCGACACGCCATTATCCTTGAGCGCTTCATGCTCACGATGTTTGAGAAGGACGAGAATTGGAAGTACGATCCGCACATTGACATGTATCGCCGCAACGAGTACAATCCGTTCATCTTGAAGTCGATCCACAGAAGCCACCCGCGCATGCTCTTCTTCAGCAAGCTGTCAGCCCAGTGGATGACTACGGGCGAGTTCACGATTGTCGCATACCGGTGCTTCCTCGAATATGCGCTTTTCACGTGGTGCAGCGCGATCAGCGTCAATGCCGAGCTGTTTAACAAGCTAAAGTTTGCCGAGACCATCGTCTCTGAGCTGTCTCATCATATTAGCGACGTTCACAAGGCTGCTGGCGTGTCCAATGCGCTAGACTTCCACTTGTATATGGAAAAATGGTACGCCAAGCGCTTGCCAAACAATAGCTCGTTCTTGATGGTTCTTCTGCCCAACGCTCCGCTGGCGTCGCGCAACCGCCACTTCTTGCCAACGCCTGTCAGTAGCGAGCAGGCTGGGTCGGCCAACGGGCATGCCGACTCGAGGTGCGGTTCGAGCCCGCCATCTTCTTCGCGGCATCGGCGACAGGGCTCTGAACCAGCCCGGCCACCTGTGCTGACGCCGGCGTTGGAGCGCTCAATGAATAATAGCGCGCCAAGTGCCGCTGATATGGCCAGTCACTTGGCTACCAACGTTTATACACTGCTGATGGAGTGTAGCATGGACAACAGCGAGATGCATCGGCACGTACATGCGCTGGAACGAGGGCCGACTTCGGTCAAGAGTAAGCTCAATCTCTGGCCGCTCGATGTGCCTACTGAGGGCACCAGGGTGCTTGGCGAATCCATGGAGGGATTTGTTGGCGAAATGGGCGACAAGAAGAATGAGCCTGTCCCGTTCACCGATTACGCGCTGGCTGAGATCAAGGTCATCGAGCGCATGTACTCGGTGGCGTATCTACAGACCATCTACTTGGCACTGTTGTTGAAACGTAGCGTGGCCCCCGCCGATATGCTAACCTGCCTGCAGTCTACATTGTGGAAGAAACGGTCCATCGACGTCGACATCACTGCATTCCTCCACAGCCAGGATGTCGCGCGGGCTAGTCGGGATGCGAAATGGCAAGAGCAGGACCGGAGGGGCTTGCAGAAAAAGTTTGACGAGCTTCTCGGAGAGTCGTTTCATCCGCTGCTGTTCGACGTGAACCCCTCGCAAGGCAGGCGCTACTTTTGCAAGGTGAAGCCTGACGAGTGCTTAGTGCTGGAAACATCTCTGAAGCTAGCAGAGAACCCATTGTTTATCAGCCTTCAGTGTTCTATTGAGGTTTACGACAGCGATATCGGACACAAGCGGCGGCTCAACATGCCTATTGACGAGCTGCCGCTCTCACTGGAGCAACTATGCGAGCAGGCAAACATTCCATGGCGCCCACCGACGGACCACTTTGTACCACTGACTAGTGTGCGAGTGATCTTGCATATCAACTGCCAGTATCTACCCGACATGTCGATAATCAGTCAAAGTAGCGCCTCGTCGGATGCCACTGCTTCTGACAGCGAGCAGGCCACTACGCTGCTGGTGAATCCCGACAAGCACGAACTAGAGAGCCTCTCTACTCGCCCGTTCCAAAAGACAATGTCGTTGGCGTCGCTGGTGACGAGCGAGTTTGACCCTGTGGCGCTGTGCGCAAAGGCAGCTATCAATAGAACCTCCGACTCGCTTCCCTCGGCTATTATCGCCAAAAAACACATGGACGCGCAACTGGCTACGCTTAAGGGCCTACCCCACGATCAGCTAGAGCTAGTTCGCCTCACTCACAGGATGTTTGTGCGGTTTGTTGCCCAAGAGACGCTGCATGCGCTGCGCGATATCAAGCCAGTCACTGTGCCCCTACTCAACCAAGTGTGGCACACGATTGCTACGACGGTGGACAAGGACGCCCCGCTTGATCGGTATGCCTTTTCGCAGAACAAGATTGGCTTTGCGTTCCTGGTGTCGACTACTGATAAGGCTAAGCGGCAGCACGCGATCGATCTGGCTATGTCGGAGCTGCTCAAGCTTGAGGGCCATCCCGTGGACTACTTGCCGGGCAAGTTGTGCAAGCTTGGTTCATTTGTGTACATGCGGGATCTGCGTAGTCGGTCCGAGCGCAGTGATGCTCAAGAGCGCTGGCGGGTGCGAGCGATAAGCGATGCTCAGAGCAAGACTGGAGACCCAGCCCGAAGCGACAGCAGCAGCACCGTGTCAGCGAAAAAGGCGAGCCTAGCTGACGCTGTTCCCTCGTGGTTCCTGATCAAGCCAACCGCCTCGCTGGATGGCGTGCGCGTCCTCACGCACAACTACTCGGTTGTCACTAGCGAGGCAGCAAGCAATGTGCTATCTATCACGCGCCAGGTATTGACACTTGCGCTCAAGGCTGCAAACACACGACTGCTACTAGAGGAGATGGCTGACACACGTATGTTCCCGGAGCTGCTCGACCTGCCATCTAAACCCGCTTTCGACATTTATAATATGAGCGGTACTCAGCGCTGGGGCCCTCACGTCGATTCGCAAGCAGCTCGTGCTGGGCAAGCAGCTGGCACCAACAGACTTTCAGCCAGTCCCTCCGCGCTGCAGCTCGCCTCTAACCCTGCTTTGCCTGGAGACATTCGGGCACCGGCTCCCGTGGATTCTGCAGCCAGCTCTGGTCTGGCAATTAGCGGGATTGAGGCCAACTCTGGCACTCTCCACTCCACCTTAGACCAAGAGAAGGGAGAGCGGGAGCTCTCTGGCGGGTCATTTAATATTGTGCCGCTCCTTGAGCCCTACATACCTAGCAACCCCAAGTTCCACTCGTGCAAAAAGCAGTTCACTCACACCTTCCCGCTGCACCCGCGCATTCCGCCTGTAAAGGCCGTGCTAGCCGTGCTAGCCAGTGGCATGCTGAACAACCGCCTAACTAACCAGCGCAATATGTTTTTTGTGCGTGACGGCGAGTCTATTTTCTACGCCGAGTTGTTGGATAGCCGCATGTCTTACGTCAGCCCATTTGAGACGAGTGGGCCCAGCAGTTCTCGCCAGCTTGCCTCTCAGTCCAGTGTTGCAACACCGGTTGGCGGCATAGCCAGCCCAATGTATAGCGCAGAGGCAACGCTGCCTGGCGCGCGCACCGTGGCCACGACATCTCCCGACCCGACCAACTACTCGTCGCTTGTAGATGCATCGCACATGTCGTTGACTTCTGCGTTGTCGTTGACTTCTCGCGCAGATGCCACATCCCAGACCGCCGGTGCCCAGGCGCAGGGTGTTATGCCTCCCGGAGTAGGCTCTCGTCGGCGCTCGCCTCTGATTCCTGCCCTCAGCACCAGCGCACTTCCGCTAATGCCTCCATCTGGAGCAGGCGATGCCCACGATGCCGCTGTACCCGA
This sequence comes from Coemansia sp. RSA 2050, assembly GCA_027578835.1. Classification (NCBI taxonomy): domain Eukaryota; kingdom Fungi; phylum Kickxellomycota; class Kickxellomycetes; order Kickxellales; family Kickxellaceae; genus Coemansia; species Coemansia sp. RSA 2050. Next base: position 381,526 of record JANBSU010000001.1, on the reverse strand, counting down.
GTCGCCCTTGGCCTCGCCACGCATGCTGCGGTCAGAGTCACTCTTCCGGGGCTCAAATAGGTACGCCATCGCCGAATCTGCCTTGCAGAATCGCCTATCTACTACTCCAGAATCCCCGCTAGGTCGCTACCTACCGTCGTCGTTGACCAACCTCGAGGGCCAGCGGCTCTCTGGCGGTACAGCCGCTCGCACATTCGATGGCGATAGCCGGCTGAATGCCTCACACCGCCAAGTGCGTGCGTCGTCCATTTTCCCGCATATGGATGCCCCGAGGTCACCGACAGCTAGCAGAGACGCCTTCTATCCCGAGGAGGCCAATGCCCCGACACGAGCAGTTACACCATCCGCCAACGCTCAGCATCAGCTTCACCAATCCAGGACGTTGCATGCAGCCTCTACTAGTGCAGTTCCTGCCCTTGGCCACCCAAGCTCAAGCAACAGCCATCCAACTGCCAGCAGTGAGGAGAAGTCGACGCCTTGTATCGCGCTGTACATCTATGGCCTAGTCAAGCCGAGCAAAGAAATGACACAGGGCTTGGTACAGCAGATTGGCGAGCACATCATGGTCCATGTTGCAATGCCCGAGATGTCAGACATGCTCTTCCGCCGAGTCGCGCTTTACCAACACGACATGGACTTTCTGTTCCCCAAGTGCAATCCCGAGCCAACTATCGTGTACCTGCCTCTGCCGCAATTTGTTCATGACCTTGACCGCCTGTTGCTCCACTTCCGCCAAGCACTAGGCGATATCATTGTACCATTCCCAGCCTCGGAGCTTTTAGCCACGGCAATGCGCCGCTCCTACAACCATTTGCTGGTACGCCATGATGACGATGACAACGATGAAAGCGTGTCTATTGGCAACAGAGTGCCCAGTTCGCTCCGAGAGGATCTTGTCCGGGTTCTCGAGGGGTGGAGGTATGATCGCGAAACACCTTGCCGTGTGCCCGTAGAGAGGCTTACGTTCTTGTACAACTTCTTCACGAAGAGCGGCGCTCCACCACCCGAAATGACAGATATTGGCACTGGCATTGCTATTGTCTCTGCGCTCCCACTAAGCAAGAGCCGCGTTGTGTCGAGTGGCATTTGGTCACCTTTGCCCTCTGCAGACTCATCTGGAACCACCCCATCTCACCCAGCTTCGAGCTCCAGACGCAACCCGAGCACTCGGACAATGGTCGAGGGCGATATACTCGCAGCAGAGCTTATGGATGACTATGCGTCAGTCAGCGGCCCCTTCAATGATGCTACGTCTCGACGTGGCCACCAATCAGGACTGTCATTCTCCAGTGGCGGCTCGTCACCAGTTACCACTGACTCTTCTGGCGACAGCGGGGCTAGCGACCCACAGCCGATCCCCGTGTCCGAGCTTGCGGGCCTGTTTAATGAGTATCTTCGGCAGTTTAAGGCGGCGCGCGAGCACATCAAGTTGGATGCGGCGGATTTCGACAACTTGCCTCAGGTGATGAACGATCAAGTAGCCGAGTTTAGCGGCGAGCCTGTTGTTGCTATTACCATGTGGAGCAATGCTAGTGTGCGCCTTGATCGACTCGCTGCCTATGTGTCCCGAGTATACTGGAATGCACTGGGTGACTATGTCTCGGAGCAAGTGCTCTACCCGATTCTCTCAGCTGGCTGGGGACACCATCCAAACCCAGTGATCAAGCTCCCCGACCCGACCGTGTCTATTGACTCGTGCTATGGCTACTATGGCAACTCGAGTTCCCGCATTCGCTCGGCCGAAGTGGCAGTCAGCCTTCACCCGGACCCCAATGGCGGACAGGCAGCCACTCAGTCCCATCTGGCACTGCTCCGTGCGCGCGAGATCCACATTCCAAAGGCTCCAAGTACCTTTACAGAGAATACCAAGAAGCAGGTGCACGCCATGGAGATTGCTCGTCAAATGGCCCAGTACTGGGGTAGCCAAGAGTCGGTCAAGTCCTTGCGCCACCACCGCCAGAAGCTGCCTAGAGTAACTGGCATCTCGCATTGGTTCTCCGAGGAGCTCCGTGGCGTGCTCGAGACCATGTGTCCCTCTATGCACCCGGCACTGTTCCGATTGCTAGAGAACCCGCTTGTCTTGGATGGCACGAGTCAGTCGGCAGGACACTTGCCTAAACCGCTGTTCCCCGCTATCTCGCTGCGCCAGGCCGTACCTCGCGACCACACTAGCGTTGTTTACGACGTGTCTGCGCTGCCCAAGGCACTCAAGGGCACTCGCCAGTCGTTTTGCATCATGTGCACGCTGCCCTTGGATGAGCCCCTGGGGTCGCTACCAGCCTCAGCGTCAGCCTCGCATGCTCAGAGTGCAACGTTTTTGCGCGGGGGTCGAAACTATGCCACTCAGGATTCAAACCCGGGGTCTGGGACCATGCATCATAAGCGAATGGAGTCGCTGAGGCGGCCAATGGGCGATTCAGGTCATCAGCGCCCATCTGCTCGGTCCTCAATAGGGTCAAATGCTGCTCAGATGCAAGGCTCGATCCACGGCCTTGGTTTACAGGGATTGAGCCAGAGCGACCAGCAGAAGTCGCCGCAAAAGCACTCACGCAACAAGTTTGGCAACAATGCGTTGCTGGGCCGTAGGCCATATCGCCTGCCAGACATTACTGGACACCCCAGCGTGTCTTTGGCTCCAAAAAAGATGCCTCCGCCCTCTGATTACAAGCCTATTGCGGATCCTGAAACGCTCGTGCTTGACGTTGACGATATTACCTACTATCCGTCGCACAGCAAGGTAGCGCGAGTGTCGTCTTCGGCGTGGCTGGTCGTGTGGCTAGTTGGCGGCGAGCTGGAGATGGTCGGCTACAACGTGTCACAGAGACTGTGGGACTGCGTGTGCGACCAGATCAAGCAACGACTTGAGCGTGAAAGTCGGCGAAAGCAATTGCTGGGCATGTTTGCCTCGCACATGGGTGGGATCTTCCCTGGCTATGACCGACAAGCGCGACACAAGGGCATAACGAGTACTTGGCTTGACCGCAATGTTACGCGAGACCTCATCAACAAGTTTGCACTCCAGCAGCAGCTGACCGTCGATGACCAGGTTCACTACTTTAACATTGAGCGCATGATCTCGCCCGACTACGCCCGGCTATTGGGATTATATGAGGGCTCGGCCAACCTCGAGAGCTTGATTGCGAATCCACCGGTGGCTGGAATGACGCTGAACGACATGAAGACCGAGGTCGTCTTGCGACAGCTGCAGCCTGAGCATCTGCGGTGGACACGAAAGCTGACTTTTGTCGACTTCACTCAGCCCTATGTAGACACCAGCCACCCCGACACGCTGTTCCGTATCGGTAGCCGATTTATGCGGGCATACCAGGGTCGAATTTTGCAAGTACTTCGTTATGACGAGCTTATGAAGATTGCCGAGCGCTGGCGCCAGCTTGTTGCTGTCAACGGCCTGCACGAGGCAATCAACCGACCGATGTACATGTCGATGTATGACGCGCATACCAGCGATACGCAGACATCGTCGCTGGGCGAGCACCGAATTGTATCGCGCAACACGTCTACCATGTCTGCGAGCGTCAGCGCACCCAATGCGTTTGGCTCGGCTGCAGCAAACTTGGCGCTTGCACAGCGGAACGAGGCACACATCCAAGCTCCAGCGCGAGGCGACCTCAGCGCGTCGGCAAGTGGACAACAGGCCCCAGCGGTCAAGGGCAAGCATGTAGCAGCGGAGGCAGCGCCTAAAGATGAGAGAAGTAGCGAGATTTCGCTGGATGACATCCGTATGCTTATTGACAACGCCCGGCTCTTGCACTTTGTGTGTGCACCTCTGCCCATTGCTAGAGGCATCAAACCGGCCTCAGCCGACCTGCGCGGGTTTAGCCGGCTGTTCCGGGTAGTCTCGGCAATGCTACAGAACCTTGCAGACAGCTACATCGACTATCTTTGTAGCACTGGGCACATTGTCGCCAGGCGATTCGAAAAGGCTCTGCCGTGGAGAGAGGCACTGGCGGGGCTGGGCTATGAGCCAGAGAATGTCGCACACTTTACGCGGGTCATGCTGGGCCTGCCACGACGCCGGCGCTCTTCTAGCCAGCACCTGCCTAGCGACGCTGAATCGGTCCTGCCCGAGATACAGGCCCCGTGTGCCTATCTGATTGCCAACACTGACCGCACAAATTTGGTTACGCAGATCGAAGTCAGTCCACAAATGCTCTCGATCCACATGCACGCGCTGAGTCGGTCTACGCCTGAATGGCGGTCTGCTGTGCCGGGCTACGTAAAGTCGTCGGTAAAAACGCAGTCAATCAAAAAGTTTGCCTTTGAACTGTCAAAGTACAAGAAGCTGCTCCACGCCAAGAGCTTTGTGTACGACTTCCAGCTGCGCTACATAGTGAGCCTCCTTAAGCCCGTGGAGCCTGCTGAAGTGAGCGCCGCTGACCAGGCAGGAGAGGCGTCTAAGCACAAGCACCAGCCGATTGCAGCCATCTACAGCAGCGATTCGGAGGTGGATGAGGTCGATTATGCATCCGACTGCTCAGAGCCGAGTGGCACGGACGCTGCTGAGAATGATCTATTCTTTGGAATGAACCGCAGAAAAGGACCTTGGAGTACGGTTGCGCAGCAGCTGCACGTGCACATTGACTTGATGTTGTTCTTTGCGGAGCTGTCTGAACAGCGCTACTTTAGCACTCGCTTTTCGTCGCGGCGACTAGTGCGGACCCGGCTCCCAATGACGCACCGCGAGATTTACAAGTACTTTTTGAGCCATTCCGAGCGCTACCACTTTTACACTGACGGCTGCCGTCCTACGATCGCCTGCTCTGGACCAAGTGTGCAGAGTGGAAAGCTGCCCGTGTCGAGCGTGTGCTCGGATATTGCTACTCACTCGGGCTGCTACCGGCTGTACGAGGGCACGAATGCCGATGGACCTCACTCGCATTATGCTGGGTTCTTCCAGGGCTCCGGGATGGTCAGTGAACCTGGCAGCCTAATGTGGCCGCATACTGAGTCTCAGCCCGGAACCATATCAAGGGGGACAAAGATCGCCTCGTCGGCACCTGAGCCAACATCAAGATTGGCGCACATTAGCAGCGGCCCCACCGGTGTACAGCACAACAGCCAGCATGGCCACCCGCTGGTGTTCAATAGCAAGGGCCAAGGCGCGCACTTGTATGGCAGCGACCGAGCATCACCCATCCTCAAGCCCAGCTCTGAGCAGCGTGCCCATGGCGGCGGTGGCAAGCAGGCTGCTGCCTCGTATGCGCCGGCATCTCAATTGTGGAGCAACGTCATGGGTAACTCTGGTGTGCCAAGCGGAAGTGATCAGCGAGCTGGTACAAACTATATGTCTGGTGCTCTGCCTCTGCAAGGGCGGCATAACCAGGCGCACTTGTATGGCGCGCCTGCCATGTCAGTGCCATCACCCAGCCAGCTTGGAGCGGGCAGCATTAAGAGTCGCTCTAGCTTGATCCCGCATGCGAACCACGGCAGTCAGGCAGAGTCACAGACCGGCCATGGCCATGTGCTGGCCAAGTCGTTAGAGTTTGCACAGGACGAGTACTCGGCTTGCAAAATCCACCTGTCCAGTAACGACGCGTTTGTTCGAGTCTCGCTAATGGCCCTTGCTCCTGACTGTGACTCGTGCCGCGCAGACTTGTGCTTGGAGACACAGAGGAGCAAAGAGCGTCAGTTGAGCCATTCGCAGACTGGTGGAGCAGATGGCAGAGGAGAGCGTCGCCGCCATCGCCATCACCACCGGCACCGGCATCAATCCAAGCGCGATGACAAGGAGGAGGACGCCACCGGGCAGACGGAGCCTCGTCATCGCCGCCATCGCCGACGCAACGGTCGTGGCAATGACGCCGATGCCATTGACGATATTGATGGTATGTTTGGCGGTCCAGGAGACAAGTCAGCACGCAGCACCAAGCAGCCCTACCACCACTCATTCCAGCCACTTGCTGCAACTGCAAAGGCGACTAATATCGCTGGGTCTCGTGTTGACACTGAGGCTGGTCGCCAGCAGCAGCGCTATGGTGAATCTCGCAGCGGTATGGATCGCCAAAGCCCTCTGCAAAGATGGATGTCGAGCCTTGCCAGTGACTTTATCACCGACCCACAGCTTGATGGCTTGCAGGCATCGGCGGGCAAGGATCCCAACCAAGTGGCTTTGTCTCATGACAGCGCGGCTCAGCTCTCCTTCTACCTCGTCATCGATATGGACCCACAGACAACCATTGGCCTGAACAACCTCCAGGCCGACGACTCTTACAGTCGCAATGGCTCGCTAGTTCCCGTGCGTGGAAGCGTGGGCCATGTTGCTAATGTAGACGACATGCTTGGCAGCCGCCAATGCCAGAGCTGCCGTTCTCTGTCGCTCGGAGTGGGCAAGCCCAAAGTATGTGGTATCCACAAGGTATTGGGAGCTGTGCAAGTCGACATGCGCGATTGGGAGAACAAGGGCGATGTGTGGGCAGCGGAGCCAACCATGGTCATGGAAGTGTCAGAGATAGACCCCGATGAGTACGACAGAGAGGACCCCGATATTGTGGCGTGGATTAAAGAGACTGCCCGCCGCGTCATCAGGTACGCAATGGCCGACTACCACAGAGACTTTAACTGGTACCTCGTCTACCAACGCTTACGCGTAGCTGACATACCCAGAGGCCTGGTACCGAACGACGTTGGTGATCTAGTGGCGTTTATTGAGAGACAGAGTTGGATCGATGTGGGCTCGACTGACGAGGCTGTGCAGCAGCTGCTGGGCTTGAATATTTCTGCGCAGCATATTATTGAGGCCCTGCAGCTCCGCTTGCGCCGAATCTATGTGGAGCCAGCGCTGGTGATGGCGTCGATGCTCAGGGCAGATGCTCAGACTGCGGCTTCACACCCTGTGCCACCTACTACTGACGATCAGCAGCACTTGCGGTCCAGCTATCGCCACAAGTCTCGCACGACCCTAGCTGCCGTCGCGCAAGGAGGGCTTGACACACCGTTTGCTCTCAGTCGGACCTCGACCATGGACCCCTTGCCTCAAGGAACCACGCACGCTGGCGCTGGGTGCTTGCCTGACGACGATGCTGCTAACAAGACGTGTCACCAATGCCCCGCTGCTGCCATAGATGCTCACGGCCAAGTCATTTACGAGCACTCTTCGAGCAACATTGACGACGTTCTGCGCTTGCTTTCGCCGCTTAACTCGAGCCCATACCACAAGATCTTGCTGGACCCGTCGTTCCAAAGGACCTTTAGCCAATACGTCCAGCTCAGCGTTGCAGACTGCCCCTGGCTGTGCCAAAAGCATGGCCAGCTAACTGCAGTGCCGGCATATACCTGGGCGCTGGACAGCGTGAACACTACTAGCAATGATGGCGCTCTGGCTGCTGCTGTTGGTGGCGGCGATTACATCTTCAGCGCGCAGTTTCCACACATCCGCGATGGGGCTCCTACGCATTCAGCTAGCCGCCGTGCCATCCATCAAGCCAAGGATAGCAATGCCACACCAGTTGCCAGTGGCAGCATTAGCCGGTACCAGAGCCAACGCAGCCGAGTTGGTGGGGCGTCAATTGCCTCGCTTGCTACAGCAGACTCGCCTTCTAGCAGCTATAAGGCGCACCACACGTCTGTGCCGATGGGTGGCTCAGAGTCCATGCAGCTGCCGCACTCACTAAGCGCGCATCGCATGCTTGAGCCGCTCCAGCACAGATCAGGAAAGCCAATTGACGCATCCGCTGCTCAAATGGATAGGTTCGGGCAGCCTGAGCCGCCTGCGTCGATTTCGCCGGCGACAGATCTTTTCGCGCATGCTCGAGTGGAGTCGCTGCCTGGCTCGCTACTGGTCGTTGACCCGGAGGACAACGAGTTTGCTGCGCGCTTGCTCGTACTGAACCCGTTTGCGTACCACAGCGTCTTAGAGCTTTTGTTTGTGCGCTCGCCTGAAGATGGTGGCGAGGCAAGGCTGGACAAGATCCGTGCAGTGGCAAGGCTGCGTCAGCGAGATGGCTTGCACGAGTATGAGCGCAAGCACATTAACCTCGCACTGTCGACCATTTCGGCTGTTGTGTGGGACCTGGCAACCTCTACGTCAGACTAAGCGAGTGCTTTTTTCTACCTCTTATTACGTCTTTACACAAACGTTTTATGTGAATAATATTAGTGCGTAAAAGGCAAGTGCAATACTAGTTGTCGTTAATACAAGCCTCGAGTAGATGAAAAAGACGTGCACAAGCGATGGAGTTTGAGAGCAGAGGAGCTTTAGCTGTCTGTGGGCTCTGGTGGCAAATGAAGCGGGCCATTCTGGTCGTCATTCTTTGATGAAAGGAGCCCGACGCCAGCAGCCAGCAGCAGGATACCAATGGATATCATAGATATCTGCATAGTGTCCATCAGGCGAACCTGGTCAAAATACACGAGCGAGCTCAGCAGAGCCGAGAGCGAGCCGCTGCAATAGCTCAACGGAACAACGGTAAGCGTGCTACACAAGCGCAAGGCCCGTTGGATATAATACAAATTAGACAGTGCCGTCGTCGCCAGACCAACAGCAATAGCAAGAGCCAGCGGGTCCTTGAGCTGCATATCGCCCTGAACCGTCAAAAGCAGCAGCCCAATGCCAGACTTTGCCAGCAGCAACGTTTGGCTACATAGCAGACCCGCCAGCACTGCCGACAGAAGGCCGGAGACATAGCGAGCCACCTGCTCGCCATGACATTTTTCAACTTCGCGCGAGAGAAGCGCCTCGTTTGCTTCCAGAAAGTGGCGGCGGTACATGCAGTCAACAGTCTCTGTAGAAGCCGGCGGGGGAGGCGTGCTACAGCCGGCCTGAATACGAGATGCCATAGGCTCGGGCTCGGGAGATAGTTGCTCGGTCACTGACGAGTAGCCGGAGCTAGAATCAGAAGAGCCAGCCGGCGACAGCAGCGGCGTATGCTCCGCAAAATTACCACAAGCACTCGGCGTCCATCTCAGAGCCGATACCTGATGCAGGGCAACTCTGGGCGAATCCAGCGAGCCACCCACAGAGTTGGATAAACGCACATAGCGACGTCGCCAATATAACTCGGCAGCCACCAGGGCTAGGACTAGGGCCGAATACAAGAAAAAGAACAGCATGTAAGCCGGTCTCTTATACAGCAACAGCAGCTCGTTGAGCGAAAGCAGGGGCTCATCTATAGCACCAAAGAGCGCCACACAGCAACTGCCCAGAGACACCAAAAAAGTACCGAGCACATCTGTTCTCGCAAACGTACTCGCCAATATGTACTTTGCACACACTGCGTTCGCTACCAGCCCGACGGCGGCTAGGGGCGCAGCCACAAACACTGGCAGGATACTCAGTGCAATGGTGGGCGGCACCGTCGAGCTGAATAGGTAGAGACCCAGTCCGAACTGCCATTCTTGGTCCCTCCACGCGGCATGTCGCTTGTCGCTCGTGCCTTGGCTTTCTAGTCGCAGGTGCGCACGCTTTTGTAACGTCATGCCTAGCGAGTGACCTAGCGACCCGGCCACCGAGGCTGCTACGCCAAGCAGCAGCCGCCCGAACATACGCTAGTAAAGAGGTACGATGTGTGTAAAAAAATGAAAATGAAAAATAATATTGCGAATTGTGAGAATAGCGTTAGTGAAATGAAGTGGGGGGAGCGTGTGGAGAGAATGCAGGGAGGCTTAAAAAATTGTGGAGAAAGAGCAGTAAGAGAAAAGGATGCGGCTAACTTGGACTAAAAGTTGTGACCGTCATAAATGGGCCGACTTGAATTTTTTTGTAAGTGCTACAAAGAGGTTGACTGAGAACCACGCGCTGCGAACACGTTGCCTAGAGGGCACGTGCCTAGGCCAAGGACAGATTAATTTTTGTGGGAGTCGTGTGAGGAGAGCCAATCCTTTTTGGATGTATTCGACTCCAAATGTGGCAACAAATAGGGTGGTCTATTCCTCGTCAATCTCGAGCTCTGGACCCGCCTCTGTCTCGTCGGTGCGCTCCAGCAAGGGCTTGATCAGCGAGTCAAAGTACGGGACGGGCTTGGCGGGGTTGAGGCTGGTAACGAGCTCAAAGTACTTTTCATAGACGTCGCCATCAAAGCGGCCCAGTGGCGAGTTGACCACATAGTCAGTGTAATTGAAGGCGTCGGTGAGAGACACCGCGTCCTTGCGTATTTCAGAGCAAGCGAGGCTAACAAAGCCCTTGAGTGTCTCGATCTGCGAACCAGTGTAGAACCCAGACTGCAGGAACTCGCCACTGTGCTGCACGGCCGAGTGAGCGCCAAAGAGCTGCGCCAGCAACGTGAGCACCGGACGCAGCGCCGCCAGACTCTGGTCAACCTGCGCAGCAAAGCGATGCAACAAATACGTATATGTGTGCATGCGCGCGGCGTGTAGCCGTGATGCCGACGAAAACTCGTACGCGTCGTCCTTGCTCAGGCCCTTGCCCAGACCAGCCTCAAAGTCGCGCACGGCGTTCAAGATGGCGTTGGCAGCCACACTGCTCCACGCTGACTTTAGCGTGTCCAGCGAGCTGACTTGCTCGGCCGAATCGCCCTTACACGCATAGCCAGACAATCCGCCTGTCGCCGATACAGCGCCCCTCAGGTAGGACAGGTTCTCGGGCAGCGGCTGGCCCTTGCGCGCGTCGAGAGCAGTGGCAACCAAGTAGCGGCCACACTGCAGCATGAGAATGGTGTTGTCGCCCTCCCAAGTACAGTGCACGGCAAAGTCAGAGTACGCCTGCGCGAGCCCAGTATAGGCCGAGTACCCATGCCCACCCAGACTCTGTCGGCACTGGTCGATAATGTTGAGGCACATCCACGTGCAGAACGCCTTGAGGCCAGCGCTAGTGGCGTGGGTCTCCTTGAGGTTCTTTATGACATTGTCGGCTGCTGCACCCTTGGCATCGCCCAGATCGCCGAGCTCGCCCATCAGCTTCTCGTAGCTGGCAGTCACTTCGCGCGCAGTGAAGCTCATGGCAAAGGTCTGCGCCATCAGCGGCAGCAAACGGTACTGGTGGATGGGGTAGTCAATGAGCTTGGTCTCGGACGCACCAGCGGAGCCGCTACCACCAAACTGGCGGCGGACGCTGGCATAGCGCGTAGCAATAGTCAGAGCGCGCTTAGCTACGTTGGCAGAGTCGCTCACCATGCTTACGCGGCCCTGGATGAGGGCGCCGTAGGCTAGCTGAGCCAGCGGCGGCTCAATGACCTCGCCAGAGCGAGTGACCTTGGTGTGCTTCATCAGCATGTGTGAGCGTGGAATGCGCACGTGAGTAAACCGGATCCAGCCATTGTCAATCTGGTCACGACCCATCTTCTTGCCAAGATCGCCGATGTTGACTCCAGGCATTAGCGCAAACGTCTTGGTGTCGCGGAGCTGCACAACAAACGTCTTTGTGCCGTAGCACTGGTCCTTGACAACGAGCTGGGCATAGACCGCGCAGTGAGTAGCCGTGTGTGCTGCGCCACCGATCCACCATTTTGTAGCAGTGAGCGTAGGCGAGTGCACGACAAACTCGTCAGTCCTTTCGTCCAACGTAGCCGTAGTCTCCAGGCCAGCGACGTTGGACCCGTGGCCCAGCTCTGTCATCCCAAAGCAGCCAGTGATCCCCTGCATCGATAGCGCGCCCTTATCCATCCAGTATGCCATCTGTGACGGCGTGGCCTGGCCCTGCAGCGCTCCAAAGAACAGCCCAAAGTGCACGCCAAACCGTGTCCAAAACCCAGGGTCCACAACGCTGATGATGCTCATGCGGGCCATGGTCTCTTCTAGCGGCCGGCTGGTAGCCAGGTCAGCCAGGCGCCGAATCTTGCTCATTGCACGCTCGCGTGTTTCGGCCAAAGTCAGGTTCGGGTGGTCGCTGACCCGCCACAGCGGATCGCGCTCCAGCTCCAGCATGATACGCTCCTTGAGCTCTGTCATCCGCCGCCCGCCATCAATCCAGTACGTCAGCTCGCGGACAGGGAACGAGGGGTTTGCGCGCTCCTCGGCGATACTGGACCTGGGGCTAAGAAAAAAGAAAAAAAAAACCCTGGCGAATTTAGCAAATGAGCTCAACAGCAGCAAAAAAGAAACAAAAAGATTTTTTTATCTGATATCATCTCAAGAGCTTACTTTGGGGGTGCTGGTATGCTGCTGCTAGACATGTTTTAGCGACTGATAAGAGAGTAAGATACAGATAATACAAGTGCTGGTGGTTAGTGGTAATGGGGGTTATTGGTGAAAAAGAGTAGAGAAGGGAAAGGGCAGAGCGATACCTGGAGGGGGGACGAGCATTTAAGCTTGGCCCAAGCGCACAAATGGACATGTGCATTCATATGCCACCACTGCGCACCACGGGGAAAGGGCGGTGGGTGGCATATGCCTTGCTGCCTGTCTTGCCTGCCTGAGCTCTGCGCAATCTTTAATCTTCACGCGCGCGCACTGGCCAAAGGCCATCCCTCCGCAGAGTTGCTTATCGCATGTGACAGTCGAAGAAAGGAAGAAAAAAACGCCCAGCCGATTTCAGCCTCTTTTCTCTTCTCCTGCTATCAAGCCTCGGTTTTGACGCTGAAATCCGTAAGTGTCTGTGCGTATTTTCAGAAACCAATGTGCACCAGGAGCGTGAGCCACTTTCTAGCATGAGCGATACAAGAGAAGAGGCATAGCTTGTGCTCGTGCCTGCATGCTTGACACAGCACCTCACTGACTGAATGCCGCATGGATGAAAAAAGGCGTGCAAGCCTTGCTTGGACTTTAGAAGAGGGCTTTAAAGCCGGTAGCTAAATTAATATTAATATGAAAAGGGTGAAAAAGACACGGATGGCCTTCCCTCCTGTAGGGAAGAGGAAAGCGATCCAATGCATAAAAAAGAAAGGGAAGTGCAGTGGTGGTGGTGATAAGAGCAAAGGAATATACAGATTAAAGTTGGATGCCTCGGTGTCCCAGGCTAGACAAAGGTTTCATGTGGTCGTAGCAGCAGCTGGTGCGGCAGCGGCAGCTGGAGCACCCGCAGTCGGGGGGTCGGGCGGAGGGGCGAAGCGAGCTGGATGGTGCCATTTGCGGTGCTCAACAAACTCATCAACGTCATCGCTTGTCCAGGGACACTCGCCACACAAAAAGATGGGATCGGACTCGTTAAACAGCATGCCGACCTTCGCGCTAGCGCCCCAGCGTAGGTAGATACGATCGGTTGTACACATTTGGAAAATGAAAAATGAGATAAAAGACCAAAGTTTACACCTGGAAATGAAAAAGAGAAAAAGCGAGCAAACAAACAAAAAAGATAGTGGAGTTTGAGACTCCTTTTATAGCAGAGTAAGCAAGGAAGAGAGTCGACGCTCAGCTGACAAGAGAAGAAAAAAGTGGGGACAAAGGGCAGAGTTTTTTTTTGGCAAGCCGCTTTTTTTCCCTCCTCACAACGATAGATGCAAAAGCTGCAATAGCGAAAACAAAGGAGACTTGCCTATTCGCTTTGTTCCGAGCGTACGCCCCCTATCCACCCAGCCTTTTTTGTTCCTATGACCAGCAAGAGGGGAGGATGTGCGGGTGTTCTGCATATTCCTCTTCCCACTACTTCCTTTGACAATTCCTGCGCCTCTTTGTCCGCCTGCTTTGCCACTCTCAAGCCCTATGGTGGCTCTCATGTGACATGGAGGAGCCTTCCGTCATTCGGCCGCTACTTTTTTCACCCTGACTAGCAGCTGGCATACGCAATATAAGCGCGCTTGCTCGCTAAGGGATGCCACCGAAGACCCATGGAAGGACGCAAACCGAGCCTCCTCCGGATGTCTTGCTTGGCTCTTTCTTTTGCCCGCGTGTATGCGGGCATTTGCATGTTTGGCGATCAGCCCACACAATCCCAAAAAGTATGGAAGGCTTCGCACTGGCTATTTTTGCCCCCCTCCAATCGATCCAGGCCCGGGCTTGCATGTTGTGTAAACTTGTAGACTAAAAAAAGGCTGCAACTCCTAAGCAAGCCATGCGCCCGTTCCCATTGTAGATCGTCGCAGTCTCTTCTCCCCCACTTGCTTCCGCATCCATATCCGCCTTGGCTGTGTCCACCTTCATCCCCCTCATGCGTCCATGCAGTGACTGCCGTCATACTGCTGTTGGAAAAAACCTGTCGCTGCAAAAGGGGCACCGGCGAAACTGTCCCAGGGCCCGGCCGATAATGCCTGTGTTTTGGCCCCCGCCGTGCATGCGCCTAGCCATGCATGTATTGCACTGCTCTGAACCCGGCGATCCAAGTATCCCCAGCGTCACAGAGCATAATGCTACTCGAAAACAACATTTGAAGCACCGCTCCATGAGATTTAGCAATAAAACAATCAAGGCACGAAGCGCACACTATCATCAACCATCACTTACGAAACATGTGTTTGTTTTCGCAGCACGCCGTCTGCCGCACCAAGAGCTCCATATCTACACCTGGTAAAGGGGGAGAGGGGGCATATTCGACCAATCATCAAGAAATCAGCAGACATGTAGCCTTCATCTGACAATGAAAGAGTAGCTCATTCATACCTTTGCCGCACACCGGACAATCCAGAGGCTCTAATTTCTCGGTGCTGCTGCCTATGTTTGGAAGCTTGCCCGAAATCCCAGCGTATGCCGGCTGATGCACTGCCCAGTTGACTTGTGTCAAGTACGCCTGGTCGTTGTCTATTGTTAAATGCAATTGTCAGCAAATGAATAAGTGACATCCAAAATGCAATAAAGCCCCTGCACCCGGCAGAGTCACCAGACAAGCTCACTGGAAGCGAACTCTGGCTGCGGGCAGACACTGTCCTCATCGCCCTCGCGCATACAATGCCACAGATACAATTAGCAAGACAGCCGCTGTTCTTACCTGACATGACAAACCCGCTGCTGCTCGCTTTACTGCTCAAATACGTAAATAGCCTCTTCACATGGAGGTCAAGCGCTGCATTGCGTGCTTCAGTAGCCAAAGGGCCAAGTTGAGTCCCCTACCGCATAAATAAATTGCACATGTAGCTGTCCATCAGCAGATTAGTAACACATGCAAACACCCCAGAGGATATAATCGCCATCACATAGAACCAAGTTCTCACCACGTATCATCCAAAGTGGCTAGCCGAACCGAATGACTCCCAGCATAAATATGCAACTAGACATATGCATGTGCCACCTCTTGGTCATGAATTAATAGCAGGGCCATCACTTGCCTTTGGCGTGCTGGCGATATAGTTTAGTATGGCCAGTCGCTGGCTCTGCTGGACAGATCCATTAGCCACTTTGATCTGCTGCAATGCTTCCACCATAGCAGCAACATCCTCGGCAGAGCATTCGTTAAGCAAGTCCCAGAGAGCATACCGCAGCTCGCCTTGGTATTTGCCATCGGCTAATTTGACAACAGAGCGCTCCAATAACTCAGAGCTCCAGTCGGCAAATCGGTGAAAGTGGATCCTCGTTATGTTATCGCCATCGCTCGCCACGTCCCAATCAACCTGATCACTACAACAGCACACAGCGAACTATTAGTCTACTCCATAGCCAGCTCCCACAACAACCCCAGGGCGCTTGGATTACTTACTCAGTGTCAAAGGCCAGGTACCGCGCATTCGGGGACAAGTATAAGCCGCGTAGTATCAGGCTACTGATTCTGAACTTTGTAGTAAACGATTTGACAACAGTTTGCCGCATGCCATCCCGTAGCATGCGCTCCTCTTCTGGCATTCCAACCCACTGGCTGTTCTGCTTGGACAAAACGAATACTACAAAGTCAGCGGCACCCACATAGATCCTTCCTCTGATCTCATCAATCACACACGAGACTATTGTCTGAGAGACAGCGAGCGACACGTACTCGATCCTTGGCACACCATCCGCCAGCACATCCACAATAGCGACAGAGCCCGCCTTGGCCAGCACCAGGCACCCACCACTCGCGCAGTGGGCCGTATACGACCGCCAGTCGTGGCTGCCAATAGTAGTCAAGGGGCTGGCTCGCGATAGATCAGAGTCAACACGCCACAAGATAGCTCTACCGTCAACAGTGCACACCAGCAGCAACAACAAACCGCACGAATCCCCGCCATGAATCCAAGCCATATGGCAAACCGCATGCTGGCTGGCCTCTAAACTCAGCACCATCTCTGTAGCCACGTTTCCAGGATCCTCCTCCAGTGGCTCCAATCTTACCAGCTCCACAGTACCATTCATAAACCCACACGCAGCCACAGCAACGTTAGACAGGGTACAGCTTATTGCGCACATTTGGCTGATATTAGCCTCGGACTTGTAGCTGCCCACTTGGCTCCAGTTGTCAGTGTCGGGGTTGCCCAGCGGCGCAAATACACGGAGGGAAGAATCGCTAGCAAGCACGCCCAGCGCGTTGTCGTAGGCGTATTGCTCAGACAGTGGTTCTAGCAAGCACACAGCCTCAATGCTGTTATTTGACTCGATTGCAGCTGATACCTCGCGTCTCTCTCGTCCGCCGCTTGCGTTCGAGCACTCGGGTATGAGTATAAACACTCGGCCCTTCGTCCCAACGATCCATCTGTTTGCCGTTGACCACAGCACTCCGCCCAGCGGAAACGGGCGCTTAGCGACTTTGACGTCCATATTTCTTATTTATGCAGCTGATGCGAAGACAAAGAATTTTAAATTCAACAAAGTGGTTTAAAGCACAAATGCCGCCATGGTGTTTGGCAGGCTTGCCTTCTTTCAATATCCTATGATCCGGTAATCTAGCCCGATCATGTTGTGGGCACTAAAACACAAAAAATGCGCAGCAGCGATGAGCTAGCAAAAGGTAACAGTCACAGACAGGCTAGTGGTCAGCGTAGGGTCAGTAACCGTGAGAGTGGAACCAGACTCAAAGAGCTCACCGATACTCTTGGCCAAGTTGGGCCGCGTAAGCTCCTCGAGCTCCTTGGGCTTTTGAAAGTACAAGTTGGTCTGGCCAAGCGAGAGTGTCGGAGCCCTAAGCTGGAAAACGGGACTCTCTCTCAAGGCAGTAATAAGATCCTCCAACGCAGTGTCGGCAGGCAAAGACAGCGAGCCTTCCTTTTTGCCGCACACCAGGCAGTCCGGGTTGCGCGCATACGGGAAACTGAACATGTACACGCCCTCTAGTCCCGAGTAAAACATGTAGTTGTCGAGGTACGGATTACACGTAGTGACAGCCTTGAGCGCCTCGTTGGTGCACACCGCAGCCACAATGGCATTCGTCGAGGCAATCGCCGGGATGATATTCTTCACCACGCCCTGGGCCAGCGAGTAGTTGATCCCAGAAATGTTAAAGTCAGCCGCACGCGCTGAGGCCTTCTCCACAACCCAGTTGATGTGGTCCGGGTCATCGCCGTCCAGCTTCTTGTCAGAGAAGATACGAGGCCACTCAAGAACCGACGCCCACTCGATGCAGTGCTCTGGCAAGCGCGGGGTGTTGGCAATAGTGCAAATGGGGTAGGTCACCTTCTTGCTATAAAGATCCAAGCCGCAGTCGAGGCAGGCGTTGATGCTAGGCAAGATGACACGAGCGTTGCCACGAAGGCCCTCAGTACCGCCATCAATAATAGGCTTGAATCCCTTGAAGCCGTGCTCTTCAACCAAGCCGCAAATAAGAGCATTGATCCAGCGACGAGCCTCAATAGAGTCCAGCCCACAGATGATGAGCGTAAAGTCCAAGTAGAACTCTTCCGGCATCTCTTGAATACGCTTGAAATGCGAAGTAATAGAGACATGCGGCGACCGACGCCTAATAAAGGCTGCGGCAACTTCCGCCTTTGGCTTGCCGACGTCGTCCTTGCGGAATAGGAACTGGCGATTGAGGTTGCTGAGATCAATAGTGTCCATGTCAATGACATGAATGTCGTTAAAGCCCGACATGGCCAGGTTCTTAAGTATCTCGCAGCCCAGACCGCCAGCGCCAATAACTAGGACCTTGGCCTTGGCTAGCAAGTCGCGCGGCGTCTCGTTTTCGTCATTGACAAGCGAAAAACCCTCGACATGTGGCGCTTTGAGCTGCAAGTACCGACTAATGCCAGCGTCGCACTTAAAGGACGAAGCCATTGCCAGAAGAATAAGCTTGACAGAATTGAGCCAAATGAATGCAAAATTGAAAGAGAAAAAAGCGACCAGACTTGAATGAGAAGAGCTCAAAAGCAAGGCTGGCTTTTGTTGCTCCGCGCTTTTGTATGACCAAAGGTATCATCAACTGTGACTTTGAAGGCACCAGCCTTGATTAGTTGATCGACTAAATATCTAGTACAAAGCCCAAACAGTGCATTAAAGAGAGGGCTCAAAGGTTTACACTTGTGGCAAAAGCCAGTCGGAGCAATCGATTCATTAAAGAAAAACTCTCCATAAGAAATGAAGTGAAAAAGGCGCTATGTTGTGCATTGCTAGTCGGTAGCGCATGGGCGACAGGCTCCTAGACAATATTTACGGGCCAGTCCCGGCTAGGCCCCGGCAATGAGTGAACGCCAATGTTGCTGTGATTAGCGTCATTTGGCACTGGGGCAGCAGAGGCGTTTGTCGTCAGGGCGACTATAGCAACAGCAGCAAGGACGATCGCGTCAGCAAACCTCATTGTTAGAAAGCGTGGCGAAGCAATAAGTGACTTTAGAGAATGGGCTTGGTATCAAGCAAAATAAGAAAAATAACTAAAAGAAACGTTGAATAAAAGAGCCAGATACTCTGCAGTACAAGAGTCAAAATAAAAATGCTTAAATAAAGAGTTTGATAAGCAAGTTTGATATGCTGTTGAGTGCCTTACTATTGGCCTACGAAAAAAGGTATTTATACTGTTTCAAAATGTTGCAGGTTGGAAAGTATAGCGACGCCCAGTTTTTCTTTGAGCATTTTAGCAAGCAGTATGCTGCAATTATGCATCACTTGCATACATAGACGTCACAGCGAGCAGCCAGCCTCTCCCCCTTTATCGGCGTCTTTGGACTGTGAGAGAAAATTAGCTGTTGGCAGGCACACAATAATCGGCATGCATAACTCATGGCTGGAATATGCATGTGAAATACACACTCGAAATGGGCGGTTTCCTACCGCGGGTGATTTAAAGGCATAAATCGTGGCGGGGATGGGACATTGCTAGTCCCCGGTGTGGCTCCATTGAGTAGTGGCCATTTGCTAGCCAATAATGTTTTTTTTAAGTCCTGAACAACATGTCCCAAATCGAAAGCGTTTCTGTAGTGGAGGCGATTCTCATATTAAGAATCAATGGTTGAGCAACCACATGCCCACGCTAGGCCTTATGTTGTCAACTACAGAGAGCACATAGTAGGCATATGACACCTTGCTAGTCTATTGATAGCAAGCCCGTTGTATTTTGGAGCACGGGTTATGGCCGCACTTGTCAGTTCATTGGCACGGGCCGACAAATGCTAGCGGACTCGGCACTAAAAGAAGTACTTGAAATGGCGGGCAACGTGTGCTCTCGCTCTGAGAAAACTTGCCGTATGTAGCTGAGAGGCAAAATGAGGCGGGCTGCTGCTGTGGCGGGGGAAGGGGGAGGCAGCGTGCAGAGACGATGTGAGGCGAGAAACGAGTAAAAGTAATCGGCAGTTGGAGCACGTTAGTCTGTCAGTAAGAATATGGACTGCATGCAGGGCGGGCCAGGCCACAGATACTAAAATAGGGCCGCTAGCTCGGCTGTTGACGTATGAGCCAGCAATGAGGACTGTCTGTGATCCCCGATACCCATGGCTACGATGGCGAGTATAATTGGTGCGGATCTGAGTAACCTATGACATGGCTCCTCTTTCTCTTCTTTCTAGTTCTTTTTAGAATCGTGTGATTTTGGCTGCAGTGACTGCGGGGGCAACCTTGCGGCGTTTTTGGGTCCCACGGATTGGAGTGACTCGGCCCCTCCTCTCCTTTTCTCTTTCCCCCTTCCCTTTTCTTTATCACTTTTTTGAATTTTTGAATTGAAACCTTTTTTTTTAAAATCGCAATCAATCTATCGAATGGCTCTAACAAACAATACCCCACGAAATTCAAATGCCGCAAAGGAACAACGA
>JANBSU010000001.1:348472-361597 GCA_027578835.1 Coemansia sp. RSA 2050 | reverse complement strand
ATCAAAAAAAATTTTTCATTTAACAAATAAAAATCATATATAAAAAAGCCTCGAACAAACCAGAACACTCGCAAGTCCACTGGCGGCAAGGCACCTCGCAAGCAGCTAGCCACTAAGGCAGCCCGCAAGTCGGCGCCCCAAACCACGTCGACTGGTGGCGTCAAGAAGCCCCACCGTTATAAGCCTGGTACCGTTGCTCTGCGTGAGATCCGTCGGTACCAAAAGTCCACGGAGCTGCTTATCCGCAAGCTGCCCTTCCAGCGCCTGGTACGTGAGATTGCTCAGGACTTCAAGACTGACCTTCGCTTCCAGTCCTCGGCTATTGCGGCCCTCCAGGAGGCTGCTGAGGCGTACCTTGTGTCGCTCTTTGAGGACACCAATCTGGCGGCTATTCACGGACGTCGCGTGACCATTCAGCCAAAGGACTTGCAGCTGGCTCGTCGTCTCCGTGGTGAGCGTTCTTAAGCTCCGGGGTTCTTTTTACTTTCTTTTTTCTCTTTCTTTTTCGTGACACTGGGTTATTGAGATCTTTTTAACCGCTGTTACTGTGGTGACAAATACCTGGCTAGTGTGTCAATGTTTCTTGGCACTTCTTGGCCTCTAGATCCATAGCTTCCCAAATATGGTGATCTGATCTGGCTTGAAGAAAAAATATACAACTTTGCCACACTCAAAGAAAATATCTTGTTCTCTTCAACAACAATTTTTTTAATTTACACATTTTTCTTTGTATTTATAACCAAGAGTGGAAATATCATGTCAGAGCAAAAGCTGAGCAAGCACGTAGACCAGCTTACTGTGGCGGTGGGCCAAGTGCAGCGAGCATTGGAGCCTATTTTGAAGCAGCCGCTGAGCGAAGTGCTGCCGAAACTATCGACGATTCAGCGGTGTGAGCTGGAGGCATTGGTGGCATACTCTATAGACACGCTATTCTGGATCTTTCTAAAGATAAACGGGATACCACCCAAGGAGCATCCAGTCATGAAGGAGCTCCAACGAGTACAGCGGTACATAGCAAAGATCAACGCGGCCAAAACCACGGTATCGACAGGTGGCAATGAACGGACACTGCAGCTTGATAAAGATGCGGCTGATAGGTTTATCAAGGGAGCGTTAGCTTCTACTTCAAAGCGGTGATATTCTTTTTTTCGATAATAAAAATGTTTGTTATTTAGAATAGACCGACAATGTCGCCGGTATCTTCGTCAATATCAATGTCGTAGAAACAGGGGCGAGTGGGTAGACCGGGGAGAGTCTGCATGGCACCACACAGCGGGTAGATGAATCCAGCACCGAGGCTAGCGCGGATATCGCGGATAGGCAAGTCAAAGCCCTCTGGGGCGCCCTTTAGTGCGGGGTCGGCAGAGAAGCTGTACTGAGTCTTTGCCATACAGATGGGCATTGAGCTCCACCCATTAGCAGCAAATTGCTCGATCTTGCGTTCAGCCTCCTCGCTATATGATACGGAGGCAGCACGGTACACTTGCTTGGCGATAGCTTCGATCTTCTCCTTGATTGACAGATTGTCATCATAGAGGAAGCGGAAGCCCTCAGCACCAGACTTGTCGGCACAGCAGCGCGCAACGGCTTGGGCGAGCTCCACGGCGCCAGCGCCGCCCTTCGCCCAGAGGTGCGTGGGGATGGCATCATACGCGCCGGCATCTCGAGCTAGGGCGCGCACTAGTTCGAGCTCGGCCTGAGTGTCGGTGGCAAAGGCGTTGATGGCGACAATGGCAGCCAAGCCCATCTTGTTGACGTTCTCGATGTGGCGACGGAGGTTGGCAAAGCCGCGTTCTAACAGCTCCAGATTCTCGCGCGTGTACTCGTCAGCCAAGGGCTTGCCGGGGACAACATCGGGGCCACCGCCATGCATCTTGAGAGCCCGCACGGTAGCGACGATAACGGCGACATCTGGGACGAGGCCAGAGGCGCGGCACTTGATATTGATAAACTTTTCAAACCCGATATCCGCGCCAAAGCCGGCCTCGGTCACGACAAACCCGGGCTCGGCTGGAACGCCAACAAGTTTGAGAGCGATCTTATCGGCAACAATAGATGAGTTCCCGTGAGCAATGTTGGCAAACGGTCCGGCATGAACAAAGACCGGAGAGCCCTCGAGGGTCTGCATCAGCGTTGGGCTGAGAGCGTCCTTCATCAGCACGGTCAGCGCACCAGTGACGCCAATGTCGTCACAGGTGATAGGCTCGCCGGCGCGGCTCATAGCAACCACCATGCGGGCCAGGCGCTGGCGCATGTCGGCTAGCGATGTGGTAAGAGCCAGGACGGCCATGATCTCACTGGCAACAGCAATATCAAAGCCCGTGCGGCGGGACATGCCACGCTCGGTGGAGGCCTCGCCAATAGTAATTTCACGCAAGAAGCGGTCGTTCGTGTCAAGCACTCGGCGCCACACAATGCGCTCGGGATCAATGTCCAAGCGCACAAAACGCGCGACTTCGTCAGCATCCAAGTCCTCGGGCCGCGTCTTATTGATGCCCAGGCGCTGCAGGCGACGCAGCATGGGCGCAGCAAACTGGCTCATGCCTCGCTTGGGCGGGCATAGGCGAGCCATGAGTTGGGCATCGGTCTGAGTGGCCTCGTGGAAGCGGCGGGCATCGACGGCAGCGGCAACCAGGTTGTTGGCGGCTGAGATAGCGTGGATGTCGCCAGTCAGATGCAGGTTCATGGCGGTCATGGGTGCCACTTGAGAGTATCCGCCGCCAGCAGCGCCGCCCTTGATGCCAAAGGTCGGGCCCTGCGATGGCTGGCGCACGCACGCAAAGGCAGCACAACCCAAGTGGGCGTAGAGTGCTTGGGCCAGGCCCACAGTTACCGTGGACTTGCCCTCGCCTAGCGGCGTGGGGCTGATGCCCGTCACTACCACGTAGTGGCCGTTGCGTATGCCGTCTAGGCGGTCCAGTACATCCAACGTTACTTTGGCTGCGTGGCGTCCATGTGGCTCCAGCTCGCGAGGCGCCAAATTGAGCTCAGCACCCAGTTGCGCAATGGGCTTCAGCGCCGACGCTTGTGCTTGCGCAATAACAATGTCGCTGGGCACTGGATCCGCCAGATTCAGCACGCTAGGCACAATGCGCACAGTCGATGCTGCCGCATAGTGGCGCTTGGCACTGGCAACAACATTGCGCAAGAGCATGGCTACCGTCATTGGCCCCACTCCGCCTGGCACGGGCGTTAGGAATCCAGCATGCGCGGCTGCTCCTGGGTGCACATCGCCGACCCAGCGGAAGCCCGCCTTCTTCGTGGCATCGTCCATGGCGTTCATGCCAACGTCGACCACAGCTGCACCGGGTTTGACCCAGTCGGCGCGCACAAACTCGGGCTGGCCGATAGCGACTACGAGGATGTCAGCGTCGCGCACAAGCTCTTCGATGTTGGCTGTGCGGCTGTGGCACAGCGTCACTGTCGCATCCAGCTTGGTCAGCATCATCGCTACTGGCGCACCGACAATATCGCTGCGTCCGATCACTACGGCGCGCTTGCCGGCTATTGCTATGTTGTAGCGCTTCAGGAGCTCAATGCATCCCAACGGAGTACATGGGTGGAAGTATGGCGAGCCGTCGCGCTTTGACAGCCACCCGATGTTCTCGGCATGGAACCCGTCAACGTCCTTCTCGGCTCGAATCGACTGCACTACATGCCGGGTGCTGAGGTGAGCTGGCAGCGGCAGCTGTACGAGCAGTCCATGAATTGCTGGGTCGTTGTTGATCGAATCCACGCGGGCATCCAGCTCAGCCTGCTGGATACTATTGTCCAGCTGCACATGCTCAAACTCTACGCCAATCTATAGCCATAGAAGCCCGATTAGTCTCGAACAGTTGCTAAAGATGGATGGATAGATAGATAGATAGGCTGCGGGACCTTACCTCCTTGCAAGCCTTGGCCTTTTGCCTGATGTACACGCTCGAGTCACTGCGTTCACCCACTTGCAAAGCCACGAGCTTTGGTCGGAACATTGGGTGCGCCGCTTTGAACTCTGCCACCTCTGCTGCGAGCTCCACGCGAACCTGTCTAAACCAAGTGCAATACTTCTTAGCAGCAAGTCTCTCCATGGCAACAGGTTCAATTATTGGCGTACTTACTCGGCAATAGCCTTTCCATCTAGACGGACGGCGCCACTGGTAGACTGCATGTCTGACATTGTCGAGTGGAGAAGGGTGCGATGCGTAGAACGTCGAATAGAAGAGCTGCTGTGTGGTTTGTAAAGATAGTTGTTGGTGCAGACAGATAAGGTAGAAAGCAAAGATCGGGAAGAAGCTACCGCTCCCACGCTTGATATATGCCGCCAAAAGGGGCTCCGATATCTTGCCGCCTCGGCCGTTGATAACAATGGCGCTCGCCGAATCTGTCCTCCCACGGTGCTTGTGGCTGTGGCCATGTGTGCTAGAGTTCCTCGTGGGATCATCACACGTATTGGTAATTAGATTCAAACGACAGATAAGCTGGTTGACACAGAGGGAGGCGGGCCACTGTGACGGATCAGCTCTGCCCTTTTTTAAAGCCTCATATGGGTGCATGCAGAATTGCGTATAGAGGATGTTGCAAATGCGATAATATCAAAATGTCTTAGGACAAGGGGATAAATGCCTACTTTCATTGTCTGTCGCTGCCAGCCCCCTCCCAAAGCTAAAAAGGCACCACAGCGGGGCATTCTCCTCTCTCCTCCCCCTCCTTCCTCATATTTCAGCCACTTTACTCAATCTTCACTAGCCCACCTGCTCCAGCATGCCTACCAATAAAAGTAACAACGCCAACACCAACGAAGTGTGCAGCTTCAAAGGCGTCATCGCCAGTGGCTCACTAGTTGCTGATGCTCACTTGCACTCGCACGACCACAGCCACTCGCATGACCACAGTCACAGCCACAGCTATGCTGCCGACCACGGCCATTCTCACGATGTACTGGACCACCCGGGTCGCTACCACGAGCGCGCGCCCTTCAACCGCATCGGCCGCGACTGGGGAGAGCGTGCCTTCACCATCGGCATCGGCGGCCCAGTTGGCAGCGGCAAGACCGCGCTGATGCTGCAACTCTGTCGTGCACTCCGTGACAAGTACAACGTAGCCTGTGTGACCAACGACATATTCACGCGTGAAGATGCCGAGTTCCTGACCAAAAACGATGCACTCCCCGCTGAGCGCATCATGGCTGTCGAGACTGGTGGATGCCCACACGCCGCTGTGCGCGAAGACATCACGGCTAACCTCCACGCTCTTGAAGTCCTCCACGCCCGGTTTGACACTGAGCTCCTTCTGATCGAGTCTGGCGGAGACAACTTGGCTGCCAACTTTAGCAGGGAGCTGGCTGATTTCATCATCTACGTTATCGACGTCAGTGGTGGTGACAAGATCCCTAGAAAGGGTGGTCCTGGCATTACTATGAGCGACTTGCTCGTCATCAACAAGACTGACTTGGCTCCTGCTGTGGGTGCTGACCTCGACGTTATGCTGAGCGATGCGAATAAAATCCGCGACCATGGCCCTGTGACTATGGCCGTCGTCAAGCATGGCAAGGGCATCGACGAGATTGTCGCTCATGTCCTTGCTGCCTGGCAGGACTGTGTACCTGGCGCGAAGATCAGGGCGTAGGAATATGAATCCAGAAACTCGCTCTCACTTTTTTCTTTTTAGCTCGCATAATTTGTTTCATATTTTCTTTTAAATTCTTGCTTGCAATGTTCATTTCCATTATCGGTACGTCCCCCGCCCGACTAGTATAGCTCTGAGCTCTGCTCCGTTAAATCCAACTAATTTGTTTTGCCTGCGACCCCTGTAGGCCCCAAAGCCAGCGGCAAGGAGGAAGTTGCCAACTACCTTGTCAACAGGCTGGGATTCACTCGTATCTACTTTGCTGCTGGCAGCTCACACCGCACTGCCACCGCCAACAGGCATAGCGCTGAAACTGACGGAGAGGAGCAGCGTGTGTTTACAACGGCGAAGCACTTAATCAACTTTATTACACCGCGATGGAGGCAGAACTTTGTTTCAATCGACATTACCAACCCTATCGACCTCTATCTGATGTGGAAGCGGCCATTTGTCCTGGTTGTCGGTGTAGACGCTCCCATGGGCATTCGCTTTAAGCGCTATTGTGCCAAAGTCGCCAATACAGATCATGGCTCGCTGACCTTGGCTCAATTCGTCGATATGGATGATGCCCTGTTATATCGGTGTGAAGACCCACCAGCCAATGTTGCCGCCCTGGTTGCTGCCTCTGATTTGGAGCCCCAGCTCACCAGCGAGACCATTATTACCAACGGCCTGATGCGGCCTACTGCTATGCCTCTGCCGCCGCCGGTCTTGCTTTCTCCTATTATTCGAAATGCGGCTAATGCCCACGAACTAAATCTCAAGCGCGTGCTGTCCAGCGCCAACGTGACCATAGTCAACACATTCGCCACAATAGCTGACCTCCACAGGCACCTAGATCACTTGGATTTACTGAACCCCGAACGACTCCGACCGTCCTGGGACACGTACTTTATGCTCCTCTCTGAGCTGGCCTCACACCGCGCCAATTGCATGAAACGGAAGGTCGGGTGCATTCTGGTTAAAGACAATCAAATCATTGCCACGGGCTATAACGGTACTCCCAAGGGCATCACCAATTGCAATGAGGGCGGGTGTCCGCGATGCAATGATGGGGCTCCTTGTGGCGTGTCCTTGGATCATTGTCTGTGTATCCATGCGGAGGAGAACGCCTTGCTGGAGGCTGGTCGTGGACGGGTGCGAAATGCTACAGGGGTTGTGCTCTATTGCAATACGTGCCCTTGCTTGGGATGCGCCAAGAAGATCGTTCAGGTCGGTGTCAAGGTGGTTGTTTACTCGAAGGGATATGGTATGGATCAACTGACACTTAAATTGTTCAAGGAAGCTAATATCGTTGTTCGCCAGCATACCCCGCCTACTCTTAGCATGGAAATAGGATCACCATAGATATTCTGTATTTTTTTGCTCAACAGACAATTGAAAAAACTAGGTTAATATAAAACGAAAATGTACTGACTAGTAGACAGCTTGGAGAAGCCTCTTCAGCTGAGTGGCATACTTGGTAAATGAATCACTTTGGAGTGCCTCAGCAACACTTGCTTGGAAGCCTAATATAGCACCTGGTGCTAGCTCAACCTGGCAAAGCTTGGGACAAACTAGTGCTAAAAGTAGGAGATAAATAGGGATCACAGGCCTAGCTAGCTCATTACACTCCCTCAAGGAGAAGAACCGTAGGTTTTTACCTGCTGTGGGATAAGTCGAAATTACATGGTCTGGCTGCTCTTCGATGGCAATGTTTTCGAGCTCTGGACCCAGTCTGTCAAATGTGCAACTGAGCTTAACCAAGTTTGGGAAAACTTGTAGTAGACGCAAAACTTCGATAAATAAAAAGATGCCCCAACTAATATCAAGTACTTGGAGGCTCTCAAATACACCAAAGCTTGGTGCAATGGCTCTAACAACATCAACTGAAATAGCACTAGTCATTTCCAATGACGGAGATGCCTCAATTAGGCTTCTAATTAACTTGACCAAGTCATTGTTAGATGTAAGCGCGGGGTTATAAGCAATATAGTTGGTACTCCAAAATGCTAATTTCAGGATCTTGCAGTTTTTTATAGCTTCCATATTCTCGTTTAGAATATTGACGACATCATAGTCTATTGCGAGCTGTAAGCGCTGAAGGGTGGCACTGTTGCCTCGGAACAACACGTCATCAGTGAATGGATATGGTATGATAATACTTGCGTTTTCCAAGGACGGCAATGTCACAACCTTTGGCACGGACACTCTTTCAATAATGCCATTATTCACTAAAGGCAATAGCAGTGTCCGCAAATGCGGATAGACAACAATGCTGCCACTAGCATCATAGAACAGTGCCTTTCCGTTGTTTGTTTGGAAAGTTAGATTCAAAAGTGTACTAGCGTTTCTGTGGACCAGACTTGCATTCGCATTCCAAGATCCCTTACAAGACATATCTAGCGAGGAAATTTGGGGAACAAAGTCAACAATCGACTCAAAGCATCCGATTGGTCCCAAATCAAGAGTTACATGAATTGGCTGATTGCGTAGCGAATTCACGAATGCTCCTAGATATTCGCTCTCCAGCACCTCCAGTTGCTTGCGCCTATTACTACAAGTTAACATTGTCGCTGTTTTAGCTGGAGTCAATGTTGTTAGCAACTGTGTAAATTTGAGTATGTTGTCGAGGGTCTTCTCCTTTGGATGCCCAAACCCAGCTGTGACATATGACACATATATGCAAAGCTCATTCACAAAGGGCAGAACAGTTGTGTCTCCCATGAATTCCGATAGCAGTTTGTATGCTGCGCCATTTCCAATGCTCTGCACGGGTAAGCTTATGGTGAACTTTTTAACCAGGCTAGCAGAATAGTGGGATGCTTTAAACTGCTTAGCCCAGCCTGGGTAACGAATTGATAATATAGAACCATTTACGTCTATACATAGCCATAGGTTTCTCCATATATTCTCTAGGACTATCTGTCGCCAAGAAGCACACACAGACAGCATCATTTGAGGGGCATGTCTGTTGATTATACCACTGTTCCAGTTTTCCTTGGTTTTGGTGCCTGAATACTGTACGATGCGGCGTAGAATGTCCGAGGGAAGTGCTTGAGCAGGGGAAACAAAATTGGCCATGCTTGATGGATGTTGACAAAAGTGACAAAAGTGATGGAATTGAGCTAATTAGAAGAAAGAGTGGTTGAAAGCGGAGAAGAACGAAGGATGAGAATGTAAAAGTCGGGATATGCCCTTTTGAGGGCGGCATTATATCCTTGCACTTCTTTTGTTCTCTTTTATGCTTGAGGACTTCTTTCTGGGAAGCAACACTTCCTTCTCAAAGACAAAATGCTCAAAGTGGCACTGTAATCCCAAAAGAGGTGATTCCTGCTCTTGCTTAATCGCCAAACTGTTCTAATAGATATTCTTAGAAAAGTGCTAACATGTATGACCAGTCAATAGTCAGGGTTTTCGGCAATGGAAACGCCAAAGCTCGTAAAGATCTATAGATAGAATATTATTACAGCCAAGGCATTCTCAATTTCGCCTAGCAAAGCCCACTGCGAACAATAGCATTGGGCCTCAGTCGCTGCTTGCACCATTCAACGACATCGTTGTTGATTCTCCGACAGCGCATGAAGCTTAGCTCGGCCAGCGTAAACATACACCCCATCCCATTCGGCCCTTCGACCACAGCCCTGATGCCCTCTGTGGAAATTAGTCGGCACATGTCCAGAACTAGCGTCTCCAAGTAGTGCAAGTTGCTGCCAATGGCAGCCAGACTGGCATTGGTAATGCCGAGCTCGGAAAGATTAAGGCCTTTTAGCCTCAAGCACCCGCGTACTAGCGCCAGTACGCCGGTGTCAAGACACCCCAGGCAGCCGCCAAAGCTCGCGTACTCAAGGCCGGTGCAGTACTCACTTAGGGCAAACATACTAGCGTGGCCCAGGCGAATCGAATCCCGCACATCGATGGATGTCAGCTGAGGGCAGTTGCGCGCAATTCCCACTACAAAAGCATCGGTCACCATGTAATTCTCGCCGGCAATTGTGAGGCTGGTCAGCTGGGGTACGTACATGTAGAATTGGTGATTGCTCCACGTATTGACGTTGAATTGAATACCGGCATCAGCTTCGGATTGGGCACTTTGAGGGCCAGGCGCAAAGGCAATTTTGTTCATACGTAGAGTGTGGAGCGACAATGTTCCTTGAGCAGCTTGTGATCCACCTTGGTTCATGCTAGCCGCCACTGCTAAGAAGCACAGGCACCGAGATGTTGCAATGGTGTACGATATGTCCAGTGTCTGGAGGCTGGTGCCAAATGCTCGTGCTATTCTGCCCACTGACACGTCTCCGACACGCGTGCATCCAATAAGCGCTAGAGCTCGCAAATGGGGCAAGGACTGTCTGTCAACCTCCGACATGTGCTCAGGGCGCGGAAACGCGTCGTCGGTTACTAGCCGACAGTAGGACAAGTCCAAGTGCACTAGATTTGGTGCGCAAGACAGGGCCTTTTTGACCACGGCGTCGTCGGTCTTTGCCGTGGATAGCACGAGATGCTCGAGTCTTTGGCTGACATGCCCAACCAGTGCTACTAGCATGCCACTGCTTATGTGATTATTTGCCAAGAGCCCCAAGTATCGAATATTTACGCATCTATAGTGTATAACCGAGTAGATTCCAGCGTCGGTTACTTGCGGCGAAAACGACAGAGACAGGCGGCGCAGTGCTGGGCCTGCTCGTCGCGCAAGCGTGGCGATATTTCGGTCTTGGAGCGAGCGAGTGACGTCGATAAAGTCGCCATTGGAATTTTTGCTCGCTATAGTGCTGGCGTCGCCATCTACAACGCCCCACTGGTGCAAAACCATGGCTGGCTGGACCCGCTCAGGCATACTATTGGTGTCGATCCTGCTCCACAGCACCGCCCAGCCGTCAAGAGAATAGTACCAGGTCTTGGAAACCAGCATGCAATGCACGATCTCATGTAGCCTGAGTTTCCGAAAAATGAGAATGGCTATTTCGGAGGGCAGGCTGGCGACGGGGTCGGGCATGGCTGCTCCAGGATAATAGCAAGCAAAGGGTGTGCAGTGATATTAATAGTGTAAGAGCACGGAAAGCAGATATAGTGGCGCGTCGAAAATACGCTTTTTGCATGCGGCTAGCAAATTATTACAGATCAGCTGCCGCCAGTAGGTATGGTGACCAAATTTAGAGAGCAATAGTGTGCATGTGTGCGACGCGATGAATTAGCACAAGCTTTGGCTAGTAGCAAATGCCTGCCATGACGTGGCGGTAGGCTATTTAAAGAGCGCCTTGTAGCGTGTTACTATTTCTGGCAAAGATATGGCTGCACCGCAGGTCAATTGCAGGGCGTGGTGTGCTCGCGAATCTACAGGCACATGGTAGATTTTCTGGGGCACCTCCACTCCTTTGCCCATGCTCAAAGAGCAGGCAAAAGAGGGAGAGCTGCTGGTGTTCGTCATTCACGTGTAGCGCCAAATTAGCAGCAAACTAAAAGTGCTCCCACACTTTATCACACATAGAATCTATTTTGGAGCGCCTTTCGATTCACATGGCCGTTTCTAGGCGGACTTGCGAAACAGGTATTTGGGGGGTGGGGTGCGGAACATTCGACCTGAACCCGGATGTGAGCAATCAATATGTTTGAAGTTGCCCAAGGTTATCACTTGTGGCTTGGTAACGCAAGTGTCGTGTGTTTCCTGCCTGGCAAAGCGAGTGTGAGAGAACTGAATCGAGAGTACGGGTGGGAATAGCCATTGCGCCGTACTCCGGCCGGCTCATTAGTGGCTAAAAATAAAGGGAGGAAATAATCATGAAATGAGTTGTCGGTGTCAACAAGGACATCAGGAAAGCACATGGATACGCGTGTGAGAGCACCGTCCCCAACTGACACCACAGGACCGGAATTACATAAAAACAAAGCGGGGGTCACAAATAGCGACAAAGGTCTTGGTGCTTGCTTGTTCCGAGTGGAGCGTAAAAGGGGAGGCAGGACAATAGAGCGTGCGACTATGAAGGGTACAATGCAGGCACACCTCTAAATCAGCGAGCAGTCTTCGGCTACATCTTCTGACATGACAAACAATGAGGCCCACCTGCAGCCCCGCTCATGCCGGCACAAAATATGCGACGGACCGCAGCATTTTCACACCCGTCAATAGCCGATGCAGACAGGGTATGAGCTGTAATTGCTTGTCTATGCCGAGACCCGCTCGCGAGATAATGTCTGCTAGCACCAAAGGCAGCGGGGGCTCTCGGCAAGCGGCTCGTGGTCTCAGCCTAGCTCAGTTATGCGCGCGGGATTGCCAGCTTATTTTTTTTGGCCAAGGGACCTGCAATCGCGCGTTTATCTCTGAGCCAAAACCATTTCCAGTAGTTTAAGCTCTCAGCGGCAACCGTGATTGCCGCCAGCCGTCGATGGCTGCTGATGTCCCCGCAGCCAAGATGGCGCTTATCAGGAGAGGCAAACGGTCCGCCCACACGGGCTCGTAGCTCGCATGCCATGCGACGGAAAACAAGGCGGCGTGGTCTGCCCAAAGAGAGCGGCGCTCATTGATGCCGTCTGAGTAGTGTGTGCGCCGCCTGTTCACTGTGGATGGCCCCAAGAGCAGAAAGCGTGCGATCTACAAGGCGCGCATGGCATCACTCGTATTTTTAGAATAGCGAAAATAGTGGGGGCAGGTTTTTGCGTATGCAATGACGATCGTTTGCCATTCTATTTTGCGGGCTGCAGAAAGAAATCCCCCCTGGTGCCGCTGTTTGTTGTTGTCCCTCGCCTTTCCAGCTCGTTATAAAGCCGACCTGGACAGGGCCGCACAAAGAGATTCCACATATCGTTACTTCTGCCAACGACTTTTCTTCACTCAAATCCTCTCACTTCAACGGACCGCTTGCTGCTTTCACACTCAAAAGGTAGACCACTCCGCACAATATAAAAGCTCAGACGGTCTGGCATTTCGCCTCGAGCCCCCACTTTTGCTCACGCTTTTCCAAACGCTTCTCCTTTTTTTTTACACCTCCTCCCGCTAAACGCCCACCTTTCCTCCTAACCTCTTTGTTTTCTACAACATAGGCCTGGCGCACTGAACGTAGGATACTGCCACCAATCACACACAACCCCTCCCTCTCCTACAATCCACACATAACGACAATATGAAGCTGAACCAGGCTTTCCTTTCCCTCGCTGCCTTCAGCAGCGCGTCGCTTGCCGCTCCCACCAAGCCCGATGACTACTCGGCCTCTATCCCCCCGGTCCCCGAATACTCCAATGTGCCCATCCCCCCTGTTTACCAGACCACCCCTGTCGAGAGCTACTCGACCTCGGTCCCCTCGGTGCCTGGATACCAGACTACTCCAGTTGAGAGCTACAGCACCTCGGTCCCTTCGGTTCCCGGCTACCAGACCGTTCCCGTTGAGAGCTACTCGACCTCGGTTCCCTCGGTGCCTGGATACCAGACCGTCCCCTCGGTCCCTGGCTACCAGACCACCCCTGTCGAGAGCTACAGCACCTCGGTCCCTTCGGTTCCCGGCTACCAGACCGTTCCCGTTGAGAGCTACTCGACCTCGGTTCCCT
>JANBSU010000001.1:332610-348377 GCA_027578835.1 Coemansia sp. RSA 2050 | reverse complement strand
TCCCTCAGTGCCTGGATACCAGACCGTCCCCTCGGTCCCTGGCTACCAGACCACCCCTGTCGAGAGCTACAGCACCTCGGTTCCTTCGGTTCCCGGATACCAGACCGTTCCCGTTGAGAGCTACAGCACCTCGGTTCCCTCGGTTCCTGGCTACCAGACCACTCCTGTCGAGAGCTACCACACCGAGACCACCCCCTGCACGACCACCCCCGTCGAGAGCTACAGCACTTCGGTTCCAGGATACCAGACAACCCCTGTTGTCCCTGGCTACACAACTACCCCTGTTGAGAGCTACAGCACTTACGTCCCTCCCTACCAGACCACCCCTGAGTATGAGTACTGCTGCGAGGACTCGACCGTGACCGTGACTGTCCCTGGCAACGGCTACGTGGCTACCACCACTGTCACTGCCACCGCTACTGCCACCGTCACTGCCACCGTCGTTCAGTATGCCACCGTGACCGTCCCTGGCAACGGCTACGTGGCTACCACCACCGTCACTGCCCCTTGCACCCCTGTTGAGAGCTACTCGACCTCGGTCCCTGTCTACACCACCCCTGTTGTTCCAGGATACACCACCACTCCAGTTGTCCCCGGTTACACTACCACTCCAGTTGAGAGCTACAGCACCTCGGTCCCTGTCTACACCACCCCTGTTGTCCCTGGCTACACCACCACTCCGGTTGTCCCCGGCTACACCACCACTCCGGTTGTCCCCGGCTACACCACCACTCCGGTTGTCCCCGGCTACACCACTACCCCCGTCGAGAGCTACAGCACCGAGACCCTCCCCTACTGCGACGAGACCACTCCTGTGGAGAGCTACAGCACCGAGACCACTCCTTACTGTGATGAGACCACCCCTGTCGAGAGCTACTCTACCTCGGTGAGCACCCCCTGCGAGACCACCCCCGTCGAGAGCTACAGCACCTCTGTGAGCACCCCCTGCGAGACTACTCCTGTCGAGAGCTACAGCACCTCGGTGAGCACCCCTTGCGAGACCACCCCTGTCGAGAGCTACAGCACCTCTGTGAGCACCCCCTGCGAGACTACTCCTGTTGAGAGCTATTCTACCTCGGTGAGCACTCCCTGTGAGACCACCCCTGTCGAGAGCTACAGCACCTCGGTTCCTTCCGTTCCTGGATACGAGACCACCCCAGTTGAGAGCTACAGCACTTCGGTTCCCTCGGTTCCTGGCTACCAGACCACCCCAGTTGAGAGCTACAGCACCTCCGTCCCTTCGGTCCCCGGCTACCAGACCGTTCCCGTTGAGAGCTACAGCACCTCGGTTCCTTCCGTTCCTGGATACGAGACCACCCCAGTTGAGAGCTACAGCACCTCCGTCCCTTCGGTTCCCGGCTACCAGACCATTCCTGTTGAGAGCTACAGCACCTCGGTCCCCGTGATTCCAGGATACTCTGCCGTGCCCATCCCTCCCTACTTCTAAGTGACTCTCTAGGAAGGGTCCGAGACAACGCAAGCGCCTAATACTTTTTTCTTTTCTAACTGACTTGTAATAGCCAGATACCTTATCCTTTAAATCTCTTTCAGTTTTGATGAATGTAGCATCCAAAAATTCACACAAGGGACATGTAACGGTCCACAATCACTATTGTTGCTTTCTTCTTTTCTTGGCTTATGACAACTGCATTAATTGTTTTCCTTCTTTCTCAAGCTTGAGCAATTGTTCTCGCATGAACACATCTCGTATGGCTATGCCGGACGATTTTGCATTATCGACATTAATTTGCATGGCAATAAATGCATACCCTCCACTAGCCGCCGAATTGGCCAGCCTGACTCCGACGGTGGCACCCTCGAGCAACGTGCAAGCGATACAAGAGGTGTTCGCTGCTCATGGAGGTGAAAAGTTTGGCGAGAAGGACAACAACCAGGACCTAGCAGTTATCCGACATTGGCTATCGGCAACTCGGAGTGCTCTAAGGACGACAACAGGCGAGACAGGTGTGTTGAGTTGCCCACTGTCGATTTACGGGCTGCTGGAAGCTATCTTGCCACCCTGTAATTTGGACGAGCGACGAATGGTGCTGCTTGCAGTTGACGGTCTCAGCAGCGCCAGCACCACTGCTGCGCATGAGCTTGGCCTGGCCCTGGGGCGGCAGTGGTCTGCGAGCAGCATTTGTGCGCTAGTGCCATCTCTTTTGTTTGTGCGAGGTTCAGTAAGTAGCACCAAGTTCTTGAAGGCGCTCGCCAGACTTTCCTCATCTCCATTTGTGCTCATATGTTAACACTCGGCTAGGACATGTCTGATTCTATTGCTCACTTAGATGCCTGTGTCTGCACTGGATGGTATGACCGCAGTTGACTTGTCCAGCTGCGGCCCAGTAGAGAATCGGATCTCGCGAGGGAAGGAGCTAGAAACGGCACGCAGGCAGTACGTTGATGCTGTGTCTATGTGTACCACAGTTGGCATTCCAGAAAAGTCACCCAGCGGGCACGCTATTTTGCACGCTATACAGACACTCACGGCATGGCTATCCTCGTCATCAATAGAGCCGCTGGCGCAGGCGACCGACGGTGGTATCGTGGACTATGCACAGACGCTGGGGCCGTTGCTGGCCGAATCCATGGCGTACTGGGAGAAGGTCGCTGCTCGCATCGACGAAAAGGCCCAGACATCAAAGCAGGCGTTGCTTAAGCTGGAGAGAACGCGACATTATGTGCTGCGCGCATTTGTTGTGGAGGGCAAGCCTCTGGTTGCGGGCGGCGAGAGGCAACTCATGGTAGTGCGCCGATTCGGCAAGGCGCAGGGAGCCAGTCACTATTCGATGCTTGGCAGCGACGGTGTTTGCTGGCCTGCTCGGCTAAAGGACGTCCAAGGCACGGTTGTCGAGAGCATGTGGGTATGCGTCAGCGATGACGACGAGTGCAGAGCCAAGGATGCCCTCGAGACTTCTCTTGAGGGTAGCAGCAGCCAGAGCGGGCTAAACACGGTTGTCGCAGATCCCGACGACGAGATATTCTGCCATGTGTGTCATTACATTGACTCGTGGAGCTACAACCAAATTGTTATCTGTGACGGCTGCGAGCGCGGCGTGCACCAGATATGTCATGTGCCGGTTGTTACCGAAAGCGAGCTCACGCAGGACCAGTGGTTCTGCCAAAGCTGCAAGCCCGGCTTGCCTAGGAATAAAGCAAAGCGCGTGCGCTCAAAGTAAATACGTTTTTGTTGTATAAAGGAAACTGGAGCACTAGAGAAAAAAAAATGAAAGCGCATATTGCTACTCAGTTAGTGGGCTGGAGCTCGATGGTCCGGCCCTCATAGTTGGGCATCTGCACGGTCGTCTCCACGATGTCATGGCGCGCAATGGGCTTTGCCGAGTAGTCGGCAAACAGCGCCGCGCATGCCTTCTCGATAAGGAAGGCCAAGGCAAAGTCAGCAGCCATGACCATGCACAAAACGTCGCGGAAATGCTCTGGCATGGGCACAAGCTTGAGGTACTCGTTAAACTCTGGCATGATCTCCATGGCGCAGACAGCGGCAATGGCGCCAACGGCGGCCAGTCCGCGGAAGAGAACCTTGTTGTCTCTTAGTGCCTCGCGGAATGGATGTCCCTGGTAGTTGATGGCAAAGGTCGATACCTGCTGCGACAGGGAGATCAGATACATGGCGGTATTGAGCAAGCTAGGCTCAAACTTTTTCTCAAAATCGACTTCGCCCGATGGCTCGTACTTGCGCACCTCCAGGGTCAGGTAGACGAGGGCAGCGACGTGCACGGCAAACTGGCCCAGCACAGTCAGGAGCATATAGACGGTTAGGATGTTCTTCTGGGGGCGCTCGCGGGAGAGTTTCTCGAGCGGCGATGACTTTGAAATGCACAGGAAGCACACCGACATTAGCGCGCCCATGATCGTCGCCTGCCAGTCGCCGTACTTGATGCCCTCCAGATAGAGGACGCTCAGGTTGTAAGCCGAGATCAGGCAGTTAAGCCCCAGGATCTTGTACATCTGGGTGGTAGCCACCAGCGCGCTCCGACCCTGGCGGATAATGTTGCAGATGGCGTTGATGCTGCCGAGCTTGGAGGTGAAGGGAGCGGCAACCGATGCGTCGCCAAACTTGAGGACAGGCACATCGTCCTCCATGGTGTCCATCTGCATCATCCACTCGGTCATCTTCGAGTGCAGGACATCGGCTTGCGGATTGCCAGTAAGGCGCTGAGACTCGGCCTCACGCACCAGCTGCTCTGACCGGTTGGCAGCTTCCAAGCGCCTCCTATCCTCATCCACCATGCTCTGCGGCACCGTGCCGCCGGCAGCCAGAATGCGGCGGCGCTCTTGCTCCTGTTCCTTCTCGCGCTCCTTCTCCTTGGCTGCCAAGCTCTCCATATACCGCTTGAGCATGGGGGGCGGGTTAGGCGGTGGCTGGTTAAAGCGCTTGGAGATTTTGCACTGCGCGTCGTAGGCCTGCTTTAGACGCTGGATCATCTGGCGCTCGGCAATGGCTTGCAGGTCCTCGGCGCTGCCATTAAGCAGAGCCACGCCCACGTGTGCCTGCTTCAAAGCGCCAACATCGTTGGTGCCGTCGCCGCACATCAGCGTGATGTAGTCGGCTAGCTTGTACTCTGTCAGCACAAACTCCTTCTGGTTGGGGCTCACGCGAGCGTAGATCCACGCGTGGTGCAGCAGGTAGTCCTTCCACAGAGAGGTGCCGCGGAGGATCTCCAGCGCCGACCCGGTCAGGCAGAGGTCCCAGCCGTCCATGGCGCGCTGCATGCGAGCGTCATCGCTCAGGTCGACTTCAAAGGACACAGTCTCATCAATCGAGGTACAAGTAACCACGCGCGCGTCTTCGCCTTTGGAAGTAGTGGAATTACCTGAGGCATCAAATACCAGCACGCCACGGTCAACAATCCCGACTTCGCGTGCCACATGAGATGCCGTCAATGGGCTATCGCCAGTAATCATGACACAGCGGTGGGACGACTCGTTGAGCATCTTGATAGCCGCGGTAGAGTCGGGCTTCAATGGGCAGCTGAACACCAAAAAGCCCTGGAACTCCAAACCCGACTCAATCTCATCGCGCGCCAAGTCGTTGAGCTCTCTTTCAGTAAAAGTCGCATTGCGGGGCATCCACTTGCAGCCCAAAGTGAGTACACGTCCACCGCGGCGACTAAAGGCCTTGTACGTCTCGTCGTACCAGCTAGGCACCGACCGCAGCATGCCGCGCAGGGTCTCTGGCGCGCCCTTGGCAGCAACAAAGTAATCGTGCTTGGCCTTGCTCCCTCCCAAACCACTAACTAGGCTGAGCGTAGCGCTACGCTTGAGTACAGACGAAAAGGCAAAGCGCCGACTAATAGTGATCTTCAACTTGTCGCTCTTGATACCCATTTCAGCCAGCGCCTCGGCAGCCGATGCATCGGGCACTATAATGTCGCTAGTGACTAGCTTGAACCCAGCCGCTTCAAGCTGAGTGCGCTCCATTGGGTCGCCAACCAGCTCTCCGCTCTCAAGCTGGACCAAGGCGTGGGCGCTGGCCAGAGTAAGCGCAGAGTCACGGCCGACTGTGTGCGCGCCGTTCAGCTGCGAGGGATCGGTCGAACCGGGTGCACCAGCAATTCCTTCCACAATAAGATCCTCGCCAGTCAGCGTACCGGTCTTATCAAAGCAGCAAATGTCAACCTTGCCGGCGTTAGGAATGCGGAAGGGCTCGGTACAGAAAATAGCCAGCTTAGATAGCGCCATCAGTGACGAATTCACTGCCATCGAGAGCTCCATGGGCAGCTCTGGCGGAACAACCGAAGTAATGATGAGCACGCAGTCGAGCAAAACCTTGGACTTTGCACGACGAGCATCCTGACTACCGACGATCCAGACATAGGACGAGGCGAGAATGGCAAAGATCAAGAGGAACCCAATAAACAAGTACGACTCCTTGTTGTCAGCCGATACGCGATCCGTGCTGTGGATCATAGTGCGAACGAGTTCGCCCTGTGAAGTGCCGAACCCAGTGCGCAAAACATAGCAAGCACAGCCGCCGTCAGGGGTAACTATATTGCTAGACACGTGTGGGGCCTCGACTTGGAGCACCTTGGTGCCGCCAAAGAGCATACTATTCTTGTCTGCGCCCTCCATATCGAGGCTATCGGTGGCGTCGCGCAGCTGGATCGACTCCTTGAGCTGAGGTGTGGACTCGCCTGAAAGCATGGCTTCGTTGACAATGCAGGCACCCTCGAGCAAAATAACGTCGCATGGCACGCCGCTGTCTTCGTCCGTACGCACTACTGAGACAATGTCGCCGGGACACAGCAATTCGGTGCTCACCTCGGTCCACCGTCCGCAACGCAAAGCCTGGATCTTGTACGGGTGCATTGATAGCGAGCGGAACTCATTTAGGGTGCGGAGGCGCTGGAATACGAGTGTTGACTCGAAAACAACCAACATAACCAGCGTGAATATTGAATAGTACCAATACTCATCCATGCACCACAGGCCAACGCAAAACACTTGGAAGACAAAAAATGGCGCCACGGCGTGCTCCTTGAACAGATCGATAAACGTAGGCACGGGAATGTTGAACTTGTTTTCGCCATAAACTTCCAGCGCCTCTTTGACAGAGGCGTTGTCCAAGAGACCGGTCGACTTTTGCAGCTCGCCCAGTGGCGGACAGCTCTCAGACGGGTAAGAAACGGGGCTAAACACTTTCTTGTCGTCGTCATAAATGTACTTTAGCGCCTGGAACGTGAACGACAGCTGAGGGCGGGATTCATCGTAGACATTGACGCCATAAACCATTTCGCATAGTGCACTCTTGCCGAGATGTTCGGCCGCGATTATCTTGACCAACTCGGCCGCATACGGATCACTGACACTCTGGCAGGTAAACTTTGCGCGGATGTTGACGCTCCACTGACACGTGAGAAATACTAGCGCCTGCGACATGAGCACAACAAGCAGCGATAGCACCGTAAACTCTTGCGATCCCAAAAAGTCGTCGTAGCGCAAGGTATACACATAGAGCCATCCTAGATACACCACGGGGAAGGGCCACACGTATGCGTGCTGGAGTGGCGGCAGTCTCCGGTGCAGCGTCGCTGACTTTACCGCCTTTGCCTGCACCAGCAGTTCCGGTGATGTCGATCTACAGCAGGCCAATTCAAGATTGTGTTTAGCGCTGGCACTTTGAATAGCTGGCACGTGCGTGTGCAAGGCAGCTATCGCCACACACCACCGATAAAGAGCGTGGTACTTACGGCATTGTCGGAGAACTCTGCGAGTCAAGTAATGTTGGCAAAAGAGCTCTGAAATTTGGAGATTTTGAATAGCACCAAGGAAATAACGTAGAAACGGAAGATAACATCGAATGGGCTACACGCGGCCCCTTCTAACTATGCTCTGATCAGCTAGAGCGGTTCATTCGAGCCACAGCCGAGCCACAGCCGAGTGACTCTTGCTCCAGGCGAGCCAATCGGCGCCCACCACACATTGCCTTGGCTGCAATCGCCACGAAAACGAATACGTATTGACAGGCGGTATTCTTAGCGACAAGCGCCGATCGTAAACAACGCTTTTGTCCAGAGCCTCCAGGTGCCTTTGAGACTGGTGCAGCGAGAGCGTAAACCTTCCACGTCACTGATCAACCGACCTGAGAGCAAATGCAGCATGGACCGCATATAAATGCAAACTGGAGTTGGCCCGAGCCCCTTTTCGGTCCATCTGCATTCTCTCGATATCTCGTTCTTTATTCTCCAGCCCTTCTATTGAATTCAGCCTCCTTTTTTTTGTTTCTGCTACAATGACCAGCGCTTGGACTGACCGCGAATTTCCCAACACCATCTGTCTGTTTGACGTCGATGGCACTCTCACCCCTGCTCGTGGAGTAAGTTGCAACGCCCATTGTACGAGACACAATAAGTATATTGCATACGCTAATATCTCAAGTCATTGTATAGGTGATCACCGAGAGCATGAAGACGACGCTGGAGGAGCTGCGCAAAAAGTGCGTGGTTGGGTTTGTCGGTGGTTCCGACTTTGTCAAGCAGCAGGAGCAGCTAGGCGAGAATGCCTTGGACATGTTTGACTTTTGCTTCTCCGAGAACGGCCTAACGGCCTACCGCCAGGGCAAGCGTCTAGCAGAGGACAGCTTTTTGCAGTTCCTAGGCGAAGACCGCTACGCCAAGCTAGTCAACTTTTGCCTCCGCTATATCGCCGACCTAGAGCTCCCCAAGAAGCGCGGCACCTTTATTGAGTTCCGTCAGGGCATGGTGAACATCTCGCCTATCGGTCGTGCGTGCTCGCGCGATGAGCGTAATGAGTATGAGGTGTTTGACCTCAAGCACAATATCCGCAAGGACTTTGTTGAGGCCCTCAAGCGCGAGTTCTCGGACTATGGTCTCAAGTACTCTATTGGCGGCCAGATCTCCTTTGATGTTTTCCCTATCGGCTGGGACAAGACCTACTGCCTCAGGCACTTGGAGGGCGAGGGCTTCGATACCATTCACTTCTTTGGCGACAAGACCTTTGAAGGTGGCAACGACTTTGAGATCTACGAGCACTCTGCGGTCACTGGCCACGCTGTCAAGAACCCGCTGGAGACCGAGGCTATCCTCAAGTCCCTCTTCAGCTTGTAAGCACCCAATGTCCCCTTCGTTAAATACATATCTCTAGAAGATTAAAACAGTGAATTTTTTTATTTAAAAAAGCGCTACGCAAGTGACTTGCAAGTCACTCGCCTATGGTTTCAACGCCCTCTGAACGCCGTCTGGCAGTGTCTTCAATACGAGCCTTGGTGTCTTCAATACGAGCCTCGGTTTGCCGAGTTCCTTCTTCGCAACTCTTGTCCTGTGTCGCCGATGCTGCATCCTCCTGAGATCCAACACGTGGCCTCTGGCTGCGCTTTTCGCTCGGCCTACAGGCCTCTCGGTCGGTTGCCTCGCTGTCACTTCGCTTCCGCTTTGCCAGAGCCGAGGAAGGTCTTCGACGCACCATGGTTTGCTCCTTAATGACCACCGTCTCAGGAAGCGTCCTCGCAAGGGTCCTACCTGATGGCACGCCAAACATATCCTCAAAAACGTCAAACACGGGCGATAGATCGCCACCACTGTTGGCAAGCTCTGGGACATAGGGCGGCGAGTAGCTGGAGTGTGGCGGCGAGCAAGACGAGGCCGAGGACAAGTACGGAGGCGAATAAGACTGTGAGTGAGGTGGGGACTGCGCCGGAGATGCAGCGGGCGATATCTGTCGTGAGTGCGCTCCAGAGCTATCAAGCGACGACCTCGTTGGGTTCGACTGTGATCTCCACCAACTGCCAGCACCCATCATCTTCATATGGGCTATGGTGTCCATGCGCACCCGCTGGACCAACGACACTTCCTTTGCTGGCTTACCGCCTCGCCTGCCGCCTCTACCAATGACCTCTCTAGCAGGCACCCGGGACAGCTGGATTTTACGCACGTTCCGCTCTATCGCAGCTGATTTGACTCGCACCCTTTGCAAAATCTCCTGCGCACGGACCTCGTCCTGTCGTCGCATATCCCAATACAGCACTCGCCACGAGGACACGGGCTCCATAGTACCGTCCTCCATTCGGGCCTGCAAGTCTCTGTACTTGCGAAGACAGTGCGACATCCACAGTCGCTCGTTGTCCTTGACTATATGCGGATTGTGGTGCTCCAGTGTGTCGAGCTGCTCTGGCGTGCACTGCGCAAGTGCATCTGCCACTAGAAACTGCGGCGTGATTCCCAAGTGTCGTATTCCTAAACCAAGAGGGCAATAGAGCTAGTTTAGTTACACCAGCCACTCGCTTAAAGCGCTAGCGCAGATAGCAGTCAGTACTTACGTTCGATGTTGGCCACCAGCGCTCGCTGACATAGCTCTTTCAGCGACGGCACGACGATGCACGGCCTCTCTTGCGCACTCGAGTCCATAGATAGCTAGACGGTCTTGGCTAAGAGCCCAAGCATGAATGTAGGTAGCTGTAAAAGGGCCTCGCGATTCACCTTGAGTAAAAAGAAAAAATTATTGGAATGCACAAAAAAAATTATAAAGGCTGGAAGAGAAAGGCAAGTGTTGCAGCTTTGCAGTCCAGATATCTCTCTACTGCGTCACTGGTCCGCGCTACGTCCTTAAGCACAAGGAGAGACTGCTTGACCACAACTCATTTATGGCTTTCTTCGCGTGTCGCATGGCAGGAGTCACAGCGTAGCGTCGCTACTGGGCTTGAAGAAGTTGATGGCCGCATGGTGGCTGCGACGAGCAATGGCAACCAGCGGGTCACAGCGCTTGATGCGTCTGCCGCCACTCCTCTCCTCCTTGGCGAACCTGCGCACCTTGGGCGGGACGCTCTGAGCGAGGTTCTCCAGCAACCCGGTCTTGGTAGTTGGTTGCTCAGTCGCCACAACCCGAATGCCCGAGACAACACGCGACGACTCGTCACCCTGCCTCTTCTTGTGCTTTCTCTTCTTGCTCCTCTTTGCACCCGTGTCCTCGCCGCTGCGCTTCTTGGACTCTGAGGCAAACTGCTCCAGCACCGCCAAGTCCAGCCTATCGCCCGCCTTGGTAGCCTTTGCGCCCTGTGCTGCAGATGCAGCAGCATGAGCCGCTAACTCGCTGTCGAGATCCATGCGAAGCTCCTCGGGAATCTCGCTCGGCAGCACATGCCCCGGGCGACGGCTTAGCTGGGCCATATTTTCGAGAGCAGCAGCCGCATGCCGTGCAGCAGTGACCGACACCGGACGCTTGCGGTGACGCGGCCGCCGCTTCTTGGAGCTCTTGGCGTCAGGCACGACAGAGTCTACATCACTCTCGGAGGCACCAGTCTGCTGCTTTGGCTGCGACTCGCTGCCCGCCTTTGCTCGCGATGTAACTACCACCTCGGGCGCTTCATCATCGTCGCTATCGCTGTCAGCCGGCTTCTGGGCAGGCGCTGCAATCTGCTCAGGCTCGCTATCCATCTCAACATCGGAATCGAAGGCAATGTGC
The DNA here is from genome assembly GCA_027578835.1 of Coemansia sp. RSA 2050. NCBI lineage: Eukaryota > Fungi > Kickxellomycota > Kickxellomycetes > Kickxellales > Kickxellaceae > Coemansia > Coemansia sp. RSA 2050. Next base: position 337,439 of record JANBSU010000001.1, on the reverse strand, counting down.
GTAGCAGACTTGCCGTTCGAAGCAGCGCCAAGCGTGCGCTTGAAGCTGGTAGGCTCAGCCTCGGCCTCGGCCTCGATGTCGCTGCCAGCAAGGCTCTCGGCAGCCGAAATAGTCGCCGACTCGGCCGCCGCAGTCATGATCTTTGTGAAATGGGGATCTTCAACATCGCTCAAATCAGATATCTCGCCGTCGTCCTCCTTGACGGGGACTGCAACAGTTGCTTGCGAAGCCGCCTTCTCAGGGCTCTCAGGCGCAGTGCGGAATTCATCGCCATCCACAGATTGAGTTGTCGATAGAATCTCAGAAGAATCGCGCACTTCTAGCTCGACAGCCATAGATGCCAGCTTCTTAGCCACGCCAGCCAAGTCGGGGTGAGGCGGAGGCAGAGCAGCCGATCCGCTCTGAGAAGTCTTTGCCGTAGTAGCAGCCAGGCTCTCAGTTTCCACATCAGCGCTAGCTTCGTCATCAGCAGCAGCCTCCTCTTCCATTTGCGCCTTGGCCTGGCGCCCACGTCCACGGCGAGTCGGGATTTTGATTGCCTCTGCGGCTTCACCTAGCTCATCTGCAACATCGGTTGTCGTCTTGGACGACCGACCACGGCGAGCAGGAGTCTTTACAGCTGCCTCGGCACTTTCACCGCCATCAGCCGCGTTCCCACGCGTCGAGCGCTTACGTGGAGTAGCAGCAAGAAGCGCCAGGGTGTTGGCAGCGTCTTCCTCGGTTTCACTTGTAGCAAGCTTACGAGATGCAGCAGCACGCTTGCGTGGAGTAGCCAGTGACGGAGGAATCTCAGAACTGCCCTCAGGCCCCCTCTCAGCAGACGTCGACCGAGTAGCCCGACGCGTAGTAGGTGAAAGAAGCGACACAGGTGGCTCCCTGGTACGTCTGGTGGGGGTCTTTGGTACTGCGTCATCGCCCGAAGACTGACCCGAATTGTAGTCGGCTTTACGCGCAGGTGTTGCTTTCCGCCGGCTGCCTGTGATCTCTTCAACAGCATCGTGTATCAGGCCAGTAGCCCGGATCGCCGCCGTCCGCGTCGACCGACGAGACGGCGTAACTGGGGGCTCCATTTGGCCATCAGCCACTGCTGTCGCAGAGTTTTTACGCAGCATGGACCTCTGCCGGCGACCTGTCGTTGGCGTCTTTGGCGCGGCGTCTAATGAGGAGGCGGGTGTATCTGCTGCCATACTATCAATAGCTTTTCAAATTAGTGAGGGGTTGTCCTAATTGCCAAAATGAATATATATAAAACAAACAAGAGTAAAGGCAAAAAAGCAGTTCAAGTAGCCATTTATGATGCTATTGTTTTTTTGCTGCGAAAAATATTTTTTAATGCCTGGTGATTTTGATCTACCCAATCAACCAACTCATCAATAAGGCAATCTTGTCGTTTGTAGCCTAGTTACTGGCAGAGTTGGTTGGATCAATGCAAGCAGACCCAGCACAACGCTTGAGCGGACTGCAAATTGAGCCTCTAGCCGCGCTATTTATACCAATCCATGCGTATATGAGATAGTAGCTCTTTTCAATGCCAGCAACTGTATTCTCCCGCAACAAAAAACATTTGTGTTAGGTAGTAGCTAGTTCAAACTTACAACGCCCAGGCAGACAACCATCGAGTCAGAGCCACCACTATCAGTGATCCCAGTATAAACAGTCAATGCATCTGGTGCGTATTTCTCCAAATGCCTGCGAGCACGTTCGCCAGTCACCATCTTAGTCGTAGACAGCTTGAATTGCTCAGCCATGTGCGCGCCCAGGTATCGCTCCACAGGCACTTGACTGCCGCCCTCCAACCGCAACTCGACGGCATCGCCAGATCCACCGCTCCGCTCGACATTGGTAGCGCAGTACTTTACAACCGGTCCGTCCGCCTGGTACTCAGATATAAAGATGTCGTAGTATGTCGGTGTGTCATGCTCTGATATCATGCAGCCATGTATTGGCGGCGGATGTAGAGACGGTACTCCAGTTATCGTGTATTGGCCCTGACCCGACCCCACCAGTATGTGGCCTTGAAACCACGTGGTGGTTGCTGGTGTGCTGTGGCTATGTTGCTGAGCTTTACCTGCTTCGGGCGATGCTCTATTATCTTTGCCGACCAACTCCCTGGGCGGCGATACTGTTGCAACGTCAAAGAGCCACAAGTGAACAAATCCCGAGAGCATTAAGCTAAAGAATAGTCAGAAATAAAGCAGGAGTAAAATGCCAGTATAGGCAGCGTTTCATAATGACGGTGATGATAATGATGGCAAAGTCATTTTATTGGATCCCTGTATGGGCACGAGCGGGTAACGCCGCTAATGATAGAGTCCACATGAGCTAGTCTAGCTCACTGGAGCTGGATTCTGCTCTCAGCTCTTGGGATATGTGAGGATAGAGATGATTTTGAAGAAAGTAGAAAATTGAAGACTATTTAAAGGTGAAAAGTTGGCTAGGGAGGGTAGAACAGAGGATGCTGCTTGTCGCCAGAGAGGCTTCTAGAGCGCATGCCGTGCTTGCTTCCATGTATGGTATGTGCCACCGAGCGCAACTGCAAAACCAGAGAGAGGACATCGTCTACGGGCTCGTTGCCGACAACGCGACGCAAAGCACCAGCCGTGCGCGACCCAGGCGCCAGCCACGCTGACAGTTGCGCCAGACTAGCCAGGCCATGAGCACGTCGACCGCCAGAGCGGGCTCCGCGCATACCGAACGACTTGCCCTGCAATCCATCAGTGTCCCGAGGTGGGGACGCCAAAATCCCACGGGCAACGCGAGAGACCTGATGACGGCTGAGCCACCCGCCACCTTGACTCAGGATCCAAAACAAAGTGCAAAAGATCGTCCATAGAACCTGCGGGCTGCTCTGCGCCGACGCCGACAACACTGTGCTCACCGCCATATCCACTAGTCGCTGCCCCCAGTTCTTGGATGAACTGGTCGAGGTACGTGTCTCCAACGCTGCTATTGCCGAAGACTGCTGACGCAGTCTCAGCTTGTGGCAGATACTCTCCATATGCGGCAAGGGCCTCCGCTGCTGAGAATCAGGCACAACACAATAAATGTGAGTGCTCGACTGTGCGAGTGCTGCTGACTCGGACAAGCCCTTACCAGAAAGTTCTGACGACATAGCTACGTTAGGAAACAGCCCCATGACAGCCGAAGCTGGCTTCAGGATGGCTGATGAGCTGACAGTACTGCCGGGCATCGCTGAGAGAAGTGAGGTGCCAGACACATCTGCAGAAGATGAAGTGGGGGTCTGAGGGTAAATCGCTGCCGTGTTCGTAGACGGTGGGATAGATACGGCGTTGGTAAACGCAAACGACGACTCGGCGGAGCTGATGCTGGCCTGAGAGGCGCTGCGCTGTGGCGTGTGAAGCGGGGAAGCGGCTACGGATGCCCAATCCATCAAGGGAGGCGAGAGGGTCGGCTGCTGCTGCTGCTGCTGCTTTTGCGCGGCTAGCAAGATAGACTCAAAGCCACGCAGTTGCCTAGTCAGGTCGTCGAGCCTGGCTGACATCTCCTTGTTGCTCTCCTCGGCCCTGCTTAGTCGCTCCTCAAGCTCCTCGTTCTTCTCGTGAAGCTCAGCGTTCTCCTCCTCGAGCTGCTCAAGATGGTGGCGCTTCTTTTCCCGCGAAAGCTGAGCTGCCGCACGATTGCGCAACACACGCGCGCGCTTACGAGCCTCCTGCATAATCGGGTCCTGATGCATCTTGCCCGTGGGCCGGCCAGGGCGCGGCGGCGGCAGCATTCTGAGGTCGATGTCGTTGCCAGAGATGTTGAACACCATCGAGTGCTTACGCTTGCCGCCCTCGCCAGAGGTCGTCTCCGAGATGTGCATACCAACGCCCGTACCTGTGCCGTCCTCCCTCTCTACTTTGTTAGCCGACTGGCCGCGAGCTCCGGTGCTAGTGGCAAGAACCATTGGCAAGACAAAAGGGTACGTAGAGAGGTCCTTCGCTGCTTTATGAGGGGAATCAGGCAGGAATTGCGAAAGAGGACAGGCAGAGGTCGCGCGAGAGAAAAAAGATAGTGCGTGTAGGCAATACGTAGAAGCAGAGATATAGAGTGGAAAAGTATTGATGGCTAAAGACGCATGTGGAAGAGAAAGATATATCGACTGAGAGCAAAGTGATTTACTGAGTAGCCTCCGCACTCCCACTATAAATATTAATGGGGCTTGGCAGATAGCCTGCCAAAACATGCATGGTGGAGGTTTTCCAGTGGCCCTAGGGATTTGCACGGCCTTTGTGTCCTTTCGCAGTGACACAGTTGCCAAAAGAGCCACACAACGAAGGCCAACAGAGGCCGAAGGCGAGCTGCCACGTATACATAACATTGCTTGTCAAAGTAGTATTGGTTGCACATATATAGACAAGTTTCACATGTCAGCAAGACTGTTGAAGCAACAACAGTAGTCAGGTCGACTAGAAAGAGTCGGCCTAAAATAGCTTCTGGTTCTGGCAGCCGGGCTGTGTGGAAGTTTGGCACTTTGCGTGTGGAGCTGGCTCTCTGACTCACGTCAAGTCACTAGCCGCACAACAATGCACCCAACACAAAAACAAAGTCACAAAGCATGTAGATGTAGGAAGCCAAAGATTTAATGAGCAATGGTTGAAGAAAAAGAAAAAGGCTAGTGCTGAATAGGCTCACGGACGAAGCTACGAGTCTGGCTCCCCTCACTAAAGAGTGTGCGAGTACGCACTTAGTTGCCACCACGCAGACGCAGCACCAAGTGCAGGGTCGACTCCTTCTGGATGCTGTACTCCGACAGAGTGCGGCCATCCTCGAGCTGCTTGCCGGCGAAAATGAGGCGCTGTTGGTCTGGGGGAATGCCCTCCTTGTCC